>MU889613.1:0-19706 GCA_036418205.1 Ostertagia ostertagi
GCGGAAAGCACGTACACAACTTTCGGGATGATTTGACAAGGCCGAGGCGCTAAGGCTTAGGATGCAGCATTGGCCCCGCCCAACACCATTGAGCCCGCCCACAAATCAGTGCTATTTCGCTTTGCTGCTACTGGAGGGAGGGTTTTATTTTCGGCCTTGTCGACGGTTTCTTCCCGTTTTTCATTACTGGCGCTTACACTTCACATTGCTCTTTCACTTGCAAGCTCAATAATACATCAGCTCGATCCCGGACTTGTTTAACTATTTAAGTGTGTTAGATTCCCTGGATTACCATTAAGGTTGTTTGGTCAGGTTTGTTCAAAAGGGATTCCAAAAGGCGACTATCACCAAAGGCGACTATCACCAAAAGGTTAGACGAGCCGTGTCAGTCTGAGAAGGCTATTGCACCTAATTGCACTTTTTTCGAGCTCCTTTTCTACTCTGATCTTTGGCGCCCCACGTGGGCTCCTAGCTGCAAAGAAATAGGCGCTCGCCCCACGTGGGCTCCTGACTGCCAGGAAATAGCCTGAGGCGCTGAGCATGTGTTCAGTTCCTACCAAACTTGGATTATGCAGAAACCATGGTCATACTAAAATTCATCCTACCTCAAATCTTCCTCAAGTCGTCCTATCTTCGTTCTTTTGGCTTCGAACACATGGTGGGGGCGGGGCAGCGGTCATGGCTGGCCGGGTCTCAGGACATCTGTCAACCGTGAGCCTTGGCGGTTCAGCGTTTTGTAGTGATGTCTGGGAGCTCTCACAAGTGCACACTATCACAGCATCTCCTCTTTCTTTATCTTCTTCAAAAGGCTTAGTCCCAATAAGACACAAGTGTGTGCTTTTCCAGCTACGCTCTCACCCTTTGGTTGACAGAAGCCTTGTAACCGGCTGGCTGGCAAGTGCACCGTGTATGATCCGTGCATGAATCCAGGATCGATCCCACCAGGGCTATTCTAGCTTGAATGCCTGCTAAGTTGATTAGCTGGCATCAGATTTGTTTGAGGAGATGAAAACGCTCACTCTTTAATCGGATAGCTGCGCAAGCCACTCTGTATATCAAACCGCATTCAAACGCCACTTCCAAATAAAAATCCGAATGCACGGCGCATCCTGGAAAAAGGATGATCATTTTTGGTAAGTTTTGCGCTTTCATTTAGGCAAAGAAATTGTGTGAAAAATGCAGTGGAAACCCGAGCACAACGGATTTTGCACGTTTCAGTGGTTGTTTTCATTAAGGCTTTGATGAAGGCAGTGAAGGCGATACATTAGCCCCGCCTAAGTTGTCGATCTTTGAACGGCTATTACTAGCTGTTCACATAAATCCAAGATTTGAACAATGTCGACTCCTTCTTCTTCTCCTTGGCGTTAGTCCCGCGCAGTCGCAGGATTCATTGCTTCTGTCAGTCGGTGCCACTTTGCTCTGCTCAAGCATGTCCCTAGCCGGGCCCTGACCTTACTTAGGTCCCTCATGATAAAGCGCCCCAGCCCTTCCGTTGAGACTTCTCGCGACGCTCACTCGCACTTCCGAAGCCATACGCCGACTGCGCATTAAGCTTTTTCATCCTGCAGTTCAATCCCTACGAATTGAAAATTTCGCTCTAATTTTTCACGATGACGCTGAAAGACTGAGTCATCTTTTATGCCGGTTTTGATTACAAATTTAGCAAAAAGGTCATGCTGTCGTCAAAAGAAATGACTCTTCTTCAACAAATCTCTGATTCGGCATGCCTTGTATTCACTTCTTTCTGTGTAACTTCAGTCGCCCATCCGCGGTCGTCTGATACTGAAAATCAGTCAATAATCAAATTAACGGTATCGTCATGTCCATGGTCGTGCAGGTCACAGAAGACAGACATAAGGCTGGTCGACTTCAGGTCACAAAGCGCCGACAGCATAGCTTCTGAAGGCTCCACGGTCCGCTTCTTGATGGCTCCCAGCGCTCGTCACCCCGAACGTGTTTATGGCCCTGATGTTGAAGTAGTGCTTGTCGTTGTACCGGCGCGCATTTTTTGTCGCTGAAGGAATTGTGCACCAGGGTCAACCGTCACGTTCGAACATTTTCGGGATTTTTGCGACCCCCCCCTCTCGAGGGGTCCAGTTGCGACCCCCCAATACAACCAGCCTTCCCCCACCGCGACCTCTCCCTCTTCTATAGTATTTGATTCTGAGACCAGTTGACACAGCCCAAAACCTACCTAAAACTCCGAAACTCCACCCACTTTTTCCCCAAAAATAGCCGTCGAGCGATAACGGTATGTATAACAACCAGTGAAAACGGCAACTTTTTTCGCACACACCTATGCCCTGCGCCACTTCCCCTCTCCTCCCCCACCTTCGAAAACAGTCAAACGACGGTGACCCTGATTAGAACCATTCTGGTTCCGTGGGCCAACCTGTGAAAAAGTAAAAAGTGGGTTCTTCGCCAGACCCTATGTTCTTGACCAGGCTTCCTTATCGATCAGCTACAAAACACAAGATCTTGATCTTGAAACCTGGCACGTTTGTAGACATATTCATAGCTAAATACACTGTTTAATAACGGCATGGAAAAAATAGTTCAGTCTCAAAAGAAAATACTCAAGCATACTCCGAACTTCGCCATCCTTGAAGGAAATCTTCACCTCGGCTAGTCGTTGTTAGTCAAGGTGTAGTGAGGCTTTTCGCAAACTACTGGATTGCTCGGAAAGTTTGCGCCATTTTTCGCAGCTAACTTTTAAGCGCTTCATTTCTGAATAACTTTTGAGGAGCTGCTACCAATCCACATATCTTCAGAAAGCGTGTTTCGTTCTGGCTAAATCTACCGCATTTTTACCTTGAAGCACTTTTCCCCCATTTTGAAGGCTTGATCTACTAAACTCTCTTCTTGCAGGGAAAACTATAGGGATTGTAATATTTTTTATTTCGATCAGAAATGTTATGTATGAGCCGAGATCTGCGCTTTGAATGAGGGTCAAAATCGGCGGTAACCCAACATACCGGCTCTTCTTATTTTTCTCGCTTCGGCACAGCTAGCGGTATGTCGAAAAGTGAGGGTCCTGGGGCTTCTTGAGCAGCCGATAGATCGGATTCCGTCGATGGTGCTCGAAGTATCGCCTCTTCAGGGTGCGAGCAAACACTTCGGTGATAGAAGCACCGATTTGGACCTTTGTCGTCAAGTTGAATAAAGCAAGAAATTGCTCAAAGAAACTTGATTAGAAGGTGAATGAGCAGCGAATCCTAAAGAACAAGATCAATCCCTCTCATTACATTTTTTATAACAGCAAACAGTAATTGGCATTGTTTTCATGGCGAATGTCTCAATGATCCTGCTGAAATGAAGATATCAAATTCCGAGGATTCTTAGGAGCATAGAGAAGTGCCGCGTTTTTGAAGAAACACGCACAGGAAATCGCAAAGGTCGGTAAAAAGCGAAATCGGACAACCTGTTCGCTGTGGTTTCTCTGGGGAACACAACGAAGCTCATGATATGATGCAATTGATTGCATTTACTTTCCTCGACCTCTGGGCTTCCATCACTACAGTCTAGGCGCAAAGGTTTCGATCTCTTGAGTGGGTCCTCTTCCAACGTTTTCAGAATGTCATGCTCCAGAACGAGAGGGGGGCGTAAGAAGATTCTGCTCGCGCGGTCCAAAACCAACCTGCGTGCTAGGAGCTTTACCGTTAGAGCTTAGCTAAGAAAGATACCATCACGACTTACACTAGCGTCAGTCAAGCATCGGTTGGAAAAAATCTTGCTGAGATATGAAGTAATCTAAGCGTTTATGAGACTGATTATCATGAGTTTTAACTGGTGCCAAAAATTTTATTTATTTTATCTGTTCTTGCGGAAGTCTCGCGTTCGATTTAGCTTATTGTTGTATATATTCCGACTTTTGTTTTCACCTATACAGGTTAATGCGGAAGTGATGTAAGTGGCAATTAGCACGCTTACCACGCGGGCAGTCCGGGGATCAAATCCTGGGTCGTGAGTCGCCCGGGCCACCAAAGCCTTCCATCCCTCCGGGGTCGGTTAATTGGTACCAGACTTGTCTGGGAGGATAAAAACACTGACTTGAACATCGGCTGGCCCCCGCAAGTCATTGTATAGGCCACATCGCATTCAAACGCCACTACGAATGTACAAATGGAAGTAGAATGCGTGCCGCATCCCAAAAAGGGATTGATCAACGGCAAATGCTTTATCCTTTATCCTTTATCCAGGACCAGCTAACGTTTCATGTCTTCGGGAGCCGTAAGGTTTCATGTTTCGAGCGCTCAGGTTGCTGGGGAGAGAACTTTGAAAGTGAGTGAGCCAAATTAACGTGTTTGGGACTAAGCCTTAGGGAGAGAAGGGATCTTGAAGGAGATTGTGAGCAATATGTATTCTCCCTCTGGCGCTTCTGGCCTTTCCTGGGCATAGCCTAGTGCTCCCTACCGTTGCTCTTTTTTTGGGTCTCCTCCCTAAAGAGATGAACGCCATGTTTGGGGTGTTTAGATTTCACCAGGCCTGTATGGGTGTATAAAAACACTGACTTGTACGTCGACTCTCGATCACTTACGCAGTTTTGTGCTCCATATCACATCCAAATGCTTCTAGGGTTATGAATGGGAGTCGAGTGGGTGGCGCATCCTGGATGTGACTGAGCAGTGGTGAATGCTTTACGTTCTCAGTTAGCTGTTCTTAGTGTGAATTCGCTTTTACCCCAAATTAGTGATTATCATATCACTGACACCCTCTCATATTTCAGCAATATCTGAATCAAGGATGAATAATTTTGAGACCTCGCAATCACTAGGCTCGAGGTGTTTGGTGTTTAGCTGTACGTTTATACTTCAGTATAAATTACCTGTTATTTTACACAACACTATAAAGATTTCAACCAGAATGATTCAGACACTAACAGCTTATGCAAAGAGGTCATGACAACGAGACCGCACCACTAGAAACTCTAGTCTGACCTCATTTTTCCAACCACCCGTTTCTTCACTTCACTCCTTCTCTTTCTAATTTCTTACTCTTTCTGACCTATTCTTGTTTGTTGTGAGTCTTACGCAAGAGAAGGAGTCTAGCTCCTCCCGGTGGACCGACTAGAACCAGCGTCCAAGCCCGAGAGGGCGTCAGCCTTCGACGAAAGAGCGCACAGCAGGCAGGAAGGCAGGCAAAGGCTTCACTGTTTTGGGTTGCCCTTCTTTTACACTGCACGGGCAGACGGCGGAGAAAGCACGTATGAGTCATCGTAAACTCAAGGTTCACGACAAATAGTAATTAAAAAAGAAAACAAAAAAGCAGAGGCAGGTTTCAAGTGTAAAGATCAATCTTTGGGATCTGGATGTTAGGAAGGAATGTGCACAACCTTCGAAGGCCCATTCTTTTCGATTTTGTTGCGACGATTTTCAACGACCGGTTCACGGCTGCCCGTGTTTTTCACATGCGCCCCGTTTCCATGGCTAATATGAACAGGAATTCTTGGTGAAGCAGATTTCCATGACATCATCGGCTTCCTGGTACTTATGGGAAACATGGATGAAATTCCTAATCGCCTTTTTCTTTTTTTTTCTATTTTTTTTTCCTAAACTTGGCTTTAACTTGTTCGTAAACTAATCAATCCCCTAAGTTTTTTGGACTCTCTCCGGTTGTGGGCGGCATACGCCTTTGAGGCATGCAGGATATAGATATAAAGTAAATAATGTAGATTAAGAAATCCGATAATAAACAAACAACAACTTAAACCTAACTAAATATAAACAAATAAATAGTGAATAAATAAGCAAATAAATCACATGATGCTCTGGTGGATGCGTCCTTGCAAATGAACTTATGGTAATCGCCTGAAAAAGGAAGGGAAGATACGAAGGAAAAGGGATACTCACTCTACCGTTTGATGAGTTAGCGTTGCAACCAGCCGTTACGCCATCTACCTTTCTTGGTACGGCTTAAATGATTAGTTCAAGCTACGGGGCTAATTCCTACACCTTTCGGTAGCTTTTTTTGGCACTCATGTAGTGGAATGGATTGAAGGTGAGGTGGGAGATATTGAAGTGAGTAAGCTACATACATACATAGCAGAAGTTGGGACTAACTCTAGAAAGGGAAAGGGATTCTGTAGAAGGACTTGACGACCTTTGTTTTCCTTGGCGTTTCTCCCCTCTTCTAGGTCTAGTCCCAGTGTCGCTTACCAGTGCCTTTTAATACCCTGTTTTGAATGCCCCCCCGCGCGCCCTTTTTTCATAGCGAATTTGGAAGTGAAATTCAGCGAATTTGGAAGTGGAATTCTACACTCTTCCATATTTTCTTTGCCATGAATTACTACTGTTTTCATTTCTGCTGGAAGGTTTCCTCATCATTTTTTCGTACAAGCTCTTCCTCCATTGACATGCGGTTCATCCCCCAAGTTTTTTTAAACAAAAAACCCAAAGTTTATGACACACTTCATGCTAGCCTCTTGAACTTGCGTGATTTTCGAGCCTTGAACTGCGTGATTTTTCCTCTACAGAAGAAAAAATTCCAAAATTAGCCTAGCCTGGTTCAATCGATTATCCTTGACCCTCCATGAAAAATTTTCGGCAACTTTTTTGAATTAGCGCTCGTTTTCAAGGGTTTATGTGGGAGGTGCCAATGCTACTCTGCCGAGTCTTTTCAAAATTCCCATTGGTTTTCTTGGATTTGACCAACCACCAACCTTTGAGGTAATTCACGTGCGTTGGCAGATTTTCAGTGGGAATGTCTAGTCATGTGGATCTAATCAGCAAACCAGAATACTCAGTAAACGGGAAACGCCTTTTTCTTGGCGATTTCACCACTTGAGTGTTGCTGTCCGGCTTTCCTGTTCATTACACCATTTTTTTTTCGCGAAATAGCCCTCTTGGGCTTTAGGTTTTTGCTGCTACCGATTGGGTAGATTTAGAGTAGACTTCATCCGAAAGCTCATGAAGGGTACCCACCAACTTCGGCTTGTCTGTATCGATTTTGGAAGGAACCATCAGACCAGGAATTTTATTGACAGATGCATAATTTCAACTTTCCGTATCATTCTGGTACGAAGCCGATCGAGGCCCGTATTGATCAAATAGCATTTAAATGCCTCTACTACATGTTCTGAATAAAATTAGAGCTTGTGGGGCAGCTTGCAGAGCGAAATTCACTGGGGAATGTTCCGCGTTCCTGGCAGAGCTGCCCATGCTTTTGTGGAGCGTCAAGCCCGAGATCCTGAATTTAGGGACCGTTTTTTCATGAAGTTGACAGCCTATCAGATGCTAGGCTGCATTCTTGTCTCTACCGTTGAGGTCAGCTAGCATTCAAACGCTCATTAATATCGCTTCAATGCTTTCGATCCGCAGTAACTATTGCAGTAATATATTCTGAGTTTTCACACGTGGTCTGTAGCTGGATGATAGAACGGAGTGTCGCTCTGCTTGCCACGCTTGTAGCGAAGAGATCAAGACCCTGTTTGGACCAACCAAGCCTTCCATCCTCCAGCGTCGAATAATTGACTTAAATAGACTCGCAGTCAGGCCCCGCGAAGCATAGATCGAATCACACACCATTTTGAATGAAATAGGATGCGTAGCGCATACCAGAAACAGTTGGTCGAATTATGTTATGCTTTATCATTTAGTTGAGTAACCTTGAGCGCCACTACTGAAGTAATCTTGAGCGGCCGCACACTTCGCGACATCTACTCGATAGCTTCCAGTTTCCGGCAGCAGCGTGTCAATCCGACGCTTGCTCCATCCACTAATTTGCCTTACACGACAAAGTGATTTATCGCAGAGCGCACTACTAACCTCACGATTAACGTGCAGAGATGCGCCAGCGGAAAATTTTCCTTAAAGATATTCCCAAAATTGCACATCAACCGATACGCTGAGTGAAAATATTTTGATTGATCAGAAATTTGCTATTTTCACAGAGTGTCTGCGATCGAAGCTAAAGTTTGGCATGGTGCCACCGAAATGTGTTGCCGTGAACTCGTTCATACGTCCAGCTTCTTTAGCTGTTACCTGTTTATGAGCGAAAATCAACGAGCCAAAAAAAGGGGTCCCGTTTTACGTTTTCTTGACGGATTTTTCTGCTTTTTTTCGAGTTACTGTGATCACCAGTATGAGTTCACCACGCCAGGGTGAATAACGGTCGAGGAAATCCTCGACCATAGCTCTCTACCATGCGAGAGTAGTGCCGAGAGTGAACATCCGCGCGGAGAGCACAGACGGCACGGCATGGCGAGTGTGAATGTCCGCGCGAGAGATCGTCTCTGATCGGGCAGAGAATCCTCGACGTGCCGTTGAGGAATCCTCAAGCGATATTCACCCTGCACGTCCCACTCAAACCTTTCTTTGCACTGAAGGAACTCGCTGCCTTCAAGCTCTCCTGCTAAAATCACTGCCGCAAGACCAGCGGAGAGGAAGGGGTCCCATTTCCCGGGTTCTAGGCCATTTTCTCGGACTTTTCTTTTTTTCATGTATCTTTGAATCTCTAACTTAATATCCAATGAGCCGCTTTTTATCGTGAAATCCACTTTCTAGCCTTTAATTGGAATCTGAAGCTCAGTCCCTAGGCTACTTCAAGCGGAGCGCATGCGATATAGTGATGATCTTCGCATTTTAGGTTAACCTGAGCGGCTTGATGTAGACGCACCTAAACGTTTTTTTGCCTTCACAATGACATGATTAAATAAGATAGAAAAAATCCAAAAGAATACATGCAATACGCGCCCGTAAGGGGTTAAAGTCACCGTGATACGCAGAACGATTTATTGTCTTACCAACGCTGACCATAACTCATGTCAGTCCGGCATCTCTCTAAACTTTAACCTGCCTCTTCAAAAGCGAGAAAGTGTCGGTGCAGACAAACACCACAACTGACGACGGCCTCCAAGTAAATCTGGTTAAGTTGTTCATAGTGATAGCTGATTTCTGGTAAATGATAGTTGTAATTAGTGACAATCGATAGAATACAACTGCAACAGGCTAATCATTTCATTGGCAGAAAACATTAACATTTTGTGAAGGCCGTCGTCACTTGTGGTGCATGGTCTGCACCGACACTTTCTCGCTTTTTGAAGGGAGGGTATGTACATCAATGGCACTGGAATATTGGAATGATTTCCCTCAGTTGGGCAGCCCTATAGAGGTGTATCCTCGATTGTTGACCTAGAAAAGCTGCTTTACATACACAATACCGTTTTTTAATAAACAGTCGACAAGTTCCTGTTTAGACTGCCTGATGGAGTTGGCCGGGGTTCTGCAAAAAGTTCCACCTCGTTACTCTATGTATTGTTCCGCGCTTATTCTCCTTTTCCCCGTTCATACGAAGATAAGACAAAAATGCAGCGTCCGAAATTGATGGCTATTCTGGCCCTGAACGGCAATGGTCATCGTTCCACATACCTTACTACGTAGTTGTTTGCGTGATAGAACGATAACTTCTCTATTCGATACCGCCGCATCAGTTAAAAGGTTCCGCGTTAGGGTCATTCAAGTGATAGATTTCCTTTCATGCGGTTTGCAGTCTCTGCATCAGCCTTCTTATATCTTCATTACTGTATAACTCACCTTTCTTGCGTTTGCCTTTTGCACAACGTTACAAATAAACAATAAACAATAAACTGTAGAAAGATCGACTTGGGCGCATGGAGGTGCTGTGACTGGGAAGTCCTAAAACCTCCTCGCGTCTGCAGGTCTTGCAAAATTCAGCGCTAATCTCACAGCATCTTCCATGATTTGGCGTCCGTTCCTAGTACGAGGCTTATCCAAAGGGTTATCCAAAAGGTCTCTTTGGTAGGATTCTCTATCCAGTATCGGCCCCCATATTTTACTCTACTTAGCGTGTGAGGTTCTTCTGAAGTATGGGAATGAGGAACTGTTGCTCGGATTACCCTAAAGAGATTGTGAACAATTGCAAACTCACGAAAGGTGGTCGAAAGGCACATCCCGCACTTGAACATATGTGGGTTTTCGGGTAAAGGATAAAAAGGATAAAGCATTTGCCGTTGATCAATCCCTTTTTGGGATGCGGCACGCATTCTACTTCCATTTGTACATTCGTAGTGGCGTTTGAATGCGATGTGGCCTATACAATGACTTGCGGGGGCCAGCCGATGTACAAGTCAGTGTTTTTATCCTCCCAGACAAGTCTGGTACCAATTAACCGACCCCGGAGGGATGGAAGGCTTGGTTGGCCCGGGCGACTCACGACCCAGGACCGCTCGTGTGCCACTTGCAACTTCACCCCTTCGCCCAGGTTTTCGGGTGCGAAAGTGAAATTTGTTGAATAGTTAACCGGAAATGAAAATGACAAAGTCATCCAAAGGGCGGGTTATGGGCAAATCTCTTCGCCCTAAACGAGAATCAAATCCATTCCTCTCGCTCCTACTTTTTATTTTACTGAATCAAATCAGCGGCTTCGATTCCAGCCTGGGGACTAGACTTTCGTCCATGAGCCAACTTTTTTGATAAGTTTAGAATGTCGAGGTGCAAAAAAAACACCAGTTAAAAATAAATGAAATAACACTTAAATCGCTGAAGATCCTCAAATCATAGTACCCGCAGATCGCGTGGGTGGGGCTTGCCCCTCCTCTCTACTGGAGCTTTGCTGATCAGCTCTTGAGATGGTAAGAGGTAAAGTGAGAGGCCAATCAATTATCTGTTGAAGCGGGGATGGAGACAAAGCGCCCGCCCCCTCCTACGTTCACACCCTGCGCTATTTCAACGGTTCTCAGTATTTTTTGCTTTTTTTCATTATTGGTGGGCCAACCACCTCAACTATATCTTGCTCGAAGTAACCCACATCTATTTAATCGCAGATATTTATATAACACAGAGAGGCACCAATTTCATTTCAAAAGAATTCCAAAAGTTCACAAAATTCAAAAATTCCAAAAAATCAAAAGTTCCAAAAAGCAAGAAACAGTTTGAAAAAGAATCCTTTGAAATCTTCCGCGATATTTCGGTGTATAACACCTTCTTCAGGCATGTGTTTGCCACAGCCAAGTATAAAGCTGCCCTCACGGGAGCCGCGCCGTTGGAGTAAAAAGAATTCTCTTATAAAGAAGTCATATTTCACTTTGATGACTTTCGTGACTCTCAAGATTGACACGACCAAAATAAATAAATAAATAAATAAATATTGAATCGTTACTTCCAAAATCCAATATTGACTGGGAGAGCAATGTAGCGAACAAGGATCGATTTCCTAGTAGAAACAGGGATTCGGTGCAGGATGTTTTGTCCATAAATACAAGGATCACATGAAACGTACTCAGGTAATACTATTATATGCAATTCATGTATCGTAGACCATCCCGCCATTGACGTACTCAGCCTTTGTTTTCTTGCTTTTTAGGTGTACTCACGTGAAGTTTCACGATAATTTAATCCGCTGTCATCTCTATCGGAAATATTTTAATCTGTGAAATGCAGTGATCACAAAAGTAAAAATAACACTTGAATAATGCTGCTATATGGAAATCATCAAATTTTACCCCCCTCTCACTGACGTAACCAAGTGCATGTTTTCGTTGAGGCTCTTCAGGGCAGTTCCATGATCTCTGGCTGGGAATTGGACTGGTAATAGGTGAGATAAAATCCCATCAGGGGAGGTAAGAAATATAAAAAAAAATATGTGTGATAGAAAAAGGTAGATATAAGGGGTAATGGCAAGATCGAATTGCAGCTCACTGGGAAAGCAGATGGGTTGAGAATCCTTTGCTGGGCGATCCAGTAGCGATGAAGGGCTTGGCAACTTCAATCCCTCATCACACTCATAATTTCTACGCTAAAACCATCATTACGTGCATAATGGACCGCTACGGCGATCACCTAGGCGTTTCTATTTTTTCCAAGCTACTGGGGCGGAAGTGGTGTAGTGACAAGTGGCGCGCTTACCACGCGAGCGGTCCGGGGATCAAATCCTGGGTCGTGAGTCGCCCGGGCCAACCAAGCCTTCCATCCCTCCGGGGTCGGTTAATTGGTACCAGACTTGTCTGGGAGGATAAACACTGACTTGTACATCGGCTGGCCCCGCAAGTCATTGTATAGGCCACATCGCATTCAAACGCCACTACGAATGTACAAATGGAAGTAGAATGCGTGCCGCATCCCAAAAAGGGATTGATCAACGGCAAATGCTTTATCCTTTATCCTTTATTATAAGGGCCACACGAACTTCCTTGGGGTTGGCCGGATTGAACTAGTGATCCTTAGACGTGCAGCCAAGAAATTAGCCACTGTACTATCGGTCGCCTTTCTTACACAATTTTTTAGTCACTGCACTACTGAGATATACTTGACGACCCTCTCATTGCTTGGTGTGCGAGGAGCGATGAAAGAGAAGATGGGACCAGATGCAAGGCCAACTGAGATATACATGCAGTAGTAGTTTGATTGGCTGCAAGTTAGTAGTTTGGAAGTTTCTTTTATTTTCTTTTTCTCCCACCCTTCGCAGTCAACTAAGTCAGGGTAAGCGAACGTCGAAGATCCCCCAAAACGCGAAAAGTGGGGGTTGAGGCTGTACCTGATCACTGGATCTAATGAGGACCTGCATAGTGAGCGGTTCGGGATTTTTCACGGAATTTTGAAAATATTCTTAGAAATTCTTAAAAAATAGAGAGTTTGAGAGTCTACCAAAATTTCCAGGAAATTTTGCACAAACTACAAAATTTTCAGAATATGATATTATAGCAATAGAGCTTCCAACAAGGTTGGCAATAACTTCATTAGGCCGACGTTTCGGTGCTTTCACCTTCTTCAGAGCCTGGAAAAGCCGAAAGTCATTCAGGAAACTAACCGCTCAAACACTATTTCAACCTACAATAATCATTCTTTACAATGGCTCTGAAAAAGGTAAAAACACTGAAACGTGGGACTCGTAGAGTTATTGCCAATCTTGGTGGAAGCTCAGTTGCTAGACTATCGTATTCTAAAAACCATGCCAAGATTCCTATAAAGTCGAAGTTGACTACATTCCGCATCTTTTCCCTAGGAACCTCCTCGCAATGCTGAATACCCTGAAGCATCAGAGGATGTCCCTCTGAGTGTGCATGAACCTATTGCGAAAGCATTAATGTAGTTGTTTTCGGGGAAGTCAATATTATTTGTTTGAAACATTTTATGCAGATCTCTAGAGCTGGCCTGTATTTGATCCTATTTTGATTTTCCGGTAATCTTTTCAGTGCTTCCTCTTCGACACAGGGGCTTTCGAACAGTGGGTTCACGTGCAGGCTGTAAATATGTAAATACCTGCAACATTTTCAAATTGCAACGGTAGAGGTTCAAAAATCGGTTGGTGGTCAATGTAGGCGATCGCAAAAAATGCACGTGAACACCGAAGTGTTATGGAAATCTCGAAATCACACTAATCTGTTTATCTCGACTTTTTGCATCTTTTAAAGGACCTTCATAGCAACAAATGACATGCACCTGTGCTGGGAATTCCTCGTTTTTCTTTTTGGAATCCTTATGAAGCGTTTCGATGGGAATTTTCTAGCAGTATTTTTTTCATGCTAATTCTTTGTAAATGAAGTTGGTCTAAAGTTGCAGTAAAGATCTAAAGTTGCACTGACTTTCTCCTGCTTTTATGCACTTTAAACGCCTTGCGAAGAAAGAACTGTTGAGTTTTACTTAGTGTATGATGATTTAGTATAGCACATTGTTGTTTTCTTTTCCCACGTCTACCTTATGTAGCGTATGAATAAATAAATAAATAAATAAATAAATAAATAAATTGTGGGTGCTTCGTTAATGTTTGCGGCCAATCAGGATCAGAAGCCATCAGCTGAGATTACGTTTAAGGAACAGAGCGGCAGGCGTTGGTCAGTTTTTATTCGGGATACGCCACGCATTCTATTTTTAAAGAAATTCATTGCTTGAATGTGATCTCTCCTATACAACTACTTTCGCGAATCATTCGTCGTACATTAGACTAGTGTTTTATTTTCCATACAAAATACTGTTAGTAGCTAACCGGCGATAGAGAGCTTCATTTTTGGATAAATCTCAATCCAAGATTTGAAGAGAGCAAAGGCAAGATCAGGATGGCGCAATAGTGGGGCGGGGGGGGGGGGACCAGTCGCCGCGCGCGGCCGTGCGGCAACAGGAAATTCGTGAGCCAGGGGGAGTGTAGCCAATTCAGGGGGGTTGGGGGTGAGGGCAGTCACATGACATGCGTGAGAAGCTGGAATGTTCCGTGAGAAGCCGGAATGTTCGAATTTCTGTACTTCGCGTAAGCCGCGCCCGGCAACCCCATTCCCCCCCCCCCCCCGAGCCACATTGCGCCAACATATGAAATAGGTGAATTCAGCCGTCAATGCTTAGTTGTGGGTTCAAGTTTAAGTTTCCATTTCGCTCAACAACTTAGGGTAGTAAAAACTGAAACGCTTTTATGGGTTCACGTTAAAGTTTTTAATTTCCCCCATAAAGTAGGGTAGTAAAAAGTAAAAATCTCGACTGGTACAGTTGTTGACATACGATACAGTATTTAAGATCCATATAAGATTGCTACGAATTTATAAACGCGACCTGTGCCCATTATCTTTTCAAAGAGAATGTTTTTAGGAGAGGGTCTCATAAGGGAGGAAGGGGAAAAGCAGGAGGGAAGGAAGAAGGAGACAAGGAGCTTTCTACAGGGGCGTACTGCACAGGCAGTTCCGATGTAGCGTCAAATCAGACGGCGGATGGCTATCTGCAGGTCGGCTGATATGGGCCTCGGCTTGTATCGAAAAGATAGGCTCTGCGTTCCGATAAGCTCGGCAATTGAACTAATCTTACAATTTCTGCGGCAGTAATCAAATACATGGCTTATTCAAGGAGATTGATGAACCTTCAGTTTGTACTGGGCGCCGATACTTTGGTACGTAATGTGAACCGTCGTGTTTTCGCCTGACGTAGACGAACGAGGGCCGACATCCTTCTGGTGATTTCCTAGTAAAATGGTGCGACGGAAGGTGTCTATTGTCCCAGTTAGCTGTCGTCGCCGATCTGTGCGGCATTCCAAGGTCGGCGAATGCTTTACTCCCGATTAGCACGTTCGATAGCGAAATTAGCGGCGACTAGCCGTAGATGGCTATCTTTACAGGCTTTCAGACCTCCTGATCTCTACGCTCGCCGAACGCGGCGTTTGTTGGTCGCTCCCTTCCCTTTGTTTGATAGCTCGACGTCACACTTTTTCTCATTCGGCAAATAAGGACGTAAATTCATCAGAATTCTGCTGGTGCATTGAAATAATGCGGAATCAATATCTATAACGATTGATTAGCTAATTCTTCTGCGGCTGGTCTTTCGCCTTTCAGCAGGTCCTCGGTAGCTTTGCCGTTCAGACTGAAACCCACAACTATGATGGAGCATAGACCGGGAAGCCTTATCACCAGTTTTTAACGGCCTTATCAGTATGGCCGAGGATCCGCCTTTTCTAAGAAGGACTGAGCCCAAAAGGCCTTCACTTCACAGAGAACAGATGTTGGTCGCTCACCGGCTCGCTCGATTATGTGGTTATTAAGGCAAATTAGGTTATCTTCATTTGCCCTGTCAATTCTAGTACTCACTTTCAGATGCGTCACACCCCTTCAGAGACCTTGATATACGGCGTAGTTTTCCACTCCACATAGGTGGGACCATTGCGCTTGAAAATAAATGTAGAGGTGCGAGACAGACAGCCAATAGAAAAAAGAAAGGAAATCGCGGAAAAAAGTAGGAAATAAGGACATGCTTCTACAACTTTGACTACCTCAGCAAAGCCAGACAGGGCGATAGGCGGGCTAGTAGACGAGAGAGTGTGAGGACGAGCGAGACGCAGACAGTCCGCTGTGTAGAGTCGCAGCTCCAGTAACATGGCCGCAGGGCCGGTGTGGCGCCATTCCGAGCCACAAGACACCGAAACATTATAAGCCTCTGTGGATAGCCATTCTACTCACGGGAGAGGTTGATCACCGAGATCGGTCGTTTAAAATGTCTTTAAATTGTGCCTGTCCTTGAGGAGGCTTTCATGAAGCCTTCAAATGGCTTGCTGTCGCAGTTGGTGTAGCGACAAGTAGCGCGCCAGTCCTGGATCGAGCGCCGCTTGGGCCAACTAAGCCTAACACTCTCTCCGGGGGCGGTTACTAGGCACCAGACTTTCTTGGAGAGTGGAAACACTGACGGTTCGCCCCACAAGTCACTGTATAGGCCGAATTGCCTTCAAATGACACTACGATTCTGGATGGAAATAGGATGCGTGGCGCTTCCCTGAGGGGATTGATTAGCGTCAAATGTTTCATTTTTGATATTTTTTATCAATGGTTCCATAACTCCACTTCTTTACGTGGCACATAGAAAACCGTTATGGTGATATGTCGATGGTGACGTAATGTGTTTGATATTGAAATAATGTTTTTCCTAATGCCGCCCATCGCTGGTAAATGGCATGAAGTCGACATTTTATCGACAGCCATGCTCTCTGATTTTGTTTGACGTGCACGCGAAAATCTGTTCGGTTTTTCTGGAATATTCTTTCCCTATAATTTCTCTGGCAACTCTACAAAAATGTTTCTAGTCCTTTTCAAAAACCTCTCCCTGCGCCCTCAGGCCAGAAATTACCTTATCAAAATTGGATCCAAACTTGTCGCATATGTATTGGGTTGCAACATAACCGTGCATTTTTCAAATCATATTATGTGCTGGTCATGAAAAACAAATAAATAAACAAAAAAAAAAAAAATAAACATCATATCGTTGCGCCCACATCAGGCACGAGCGTTTGAAGCGAAAAATGAAAGCATCAAGCCAATCAGCGCTTCATTTCTCTGTCATCATTCACAATTTCGAATCCATTTTTCAATTCCAAAAATCAGCGGATTTGAAATTAAAAAGGATATTGAGCCCATTTTTCAAGGTCCTCATTATTCTCATTTTGTAGGCCATAAATAAGGGTTCAAAATTAGCGAAAACGATATGGTCTGGGGTGAGGATCAGCAGAACGATGCACTTTCGTTTTTAGACAGTTTTGTATTTACGTAAATTAAAGAACAGCAGCTGTCGATTTGCCGATTTTTGCCGCCTGGATTGGACTTTATCTGGGTACATTCATATTTAATAATGAAGAAAATGACAAACAGGGTTGTTTGGAGTGGACAATAAGGTACTTTCAAATGACCCACACGGTTTCCCGAGAAATACTATTGATTGAATTTATACGCTCAAAAAAAGATACGATTCGCAATACATTTCTTGATGTGGTACTGCAAAAGGTGTTATTCGCAATAGCCGCTTTCTCGACTTCGAACTCGGAGCTTCGGGCTAAGTTTATGGTTAAGAGGGTGCACGAACTCGGGGGACTATGGGAGTTGCTTGTGAAGCGTGAACTCCTCCACCTCCACCCTAAAGCTTAGTCCATTTTCAGCGTCAAAGGAATGGTTTCGGCAGTGTTCACTGCCCCGACCCCCTCTGTATGGTTGCAAGTTTCCCCAGCACAGGGCCCATACGCTTTTAGTCGCAAAAATGGTCTAACGCTGCCTACCCAGCAACGCAATTCTTTGAGGGGATTTAATGGACCTTGCTACGAATGTGCCGTTAGTATCACCTAAATCACCTGTCGTCCCGCACCTCTTGCTTAGCCGGGAAAGTGCACTGCAAGTTATGTTACCGGGGCACCGTTCCACTCCCATGGTATATTTACCATAGTTTTTCAGCACTCAACACGTCTAGCTAATGAGCTGATAAGCTGTGGTAAATATTTCGTGAAAAGATTAGTTTGGGCGAAAAGGTGCCCCGTATAGTAACCTGACCCTAACCCTTTAAATGAATAGAAAATAATTTAAATAAAAAGCTTAAGCGATTTTAATAAATTTACAAAGTTCAAAACATTGTATTCAACATATTCGTTGAGACCAGGACTGATCAAGAATTACATCACCTGTATCACCTGTCGTCCCGTTGATCATCGAATTGCTCGAGCGGGCGCCAGCAACGTCTCCATTCGTCCCTGTCGCGTGCAAGAGTTGTCCAGTGGACCCTCCTCGCTCGAGGGACACGGTGTTCTTCATTCCTTTCGTTCAGAGCTTTTCGTGAAGAAGTCTGACCATCGGGCCGGCGGTCGTCCAGGTGTTCGTTTGACGTCCCGAGGGATCCAGTCGGTAACCGCTCTGGTCCAACGGTCATCGCAAAATCGCATGACGTGTCCGGCCCACCTTATCTTCGATTCCTTGGCGAAAACGGCAGTTGTAGTTTCGGAACTCCGGATTCCCCTCTGCACTTGCGTGTATAGGGTTACTCCTAGCATCGTCCTCTCGACAGCGCGTTGGATAACGCTGACCGCATGCTCGTCCTGCCTGCGCAGAGTCCAAGTCTCTGAGGCGTAGGTTAGGGCAGGAAGGACAGCGAATGGGCACGGAGCCGGATGTTCTTCGTCTTCTTCACTACTCCCTCGATGTTCTTGTGTGCTCCCCATTGTGCCGTTAGTATTTTGAAAAATCACCTATAAATTTCTTAGTTTTTTTTTGCTTTAGGGGTAATTGAGTGCAACGTCTGGTGAGTTGTCTCAGTTTTTCCGAGAGTAGCTTTGTTCTGAACGGTGGCTAACCCGGAGTAGTCGCTGCTAGCAACAGTGGACCTAGCCAGTCTGGTGGCGTTCGTTTCGAGAACACCTGGCTGCGCATTAGTCCGTTAGCCTATGTTTTCACCAAAATGCTCTCTGGTCATTGGATTTGCTGACCTTTCGTTCATTCTTCCACACCGTTAGGTTCAAGTCATCGGGCTAAAAAGCTTGGCCTGTGGGGCGTTTATTGTGGTTGTCGCCCGAGCTCACGTCTAAACAATGTCATTTGTCTTCGACGGGGAGCAGATGACACGACGCCGCGGCATCATTTCGTCACCTCCGTCGTCGACAGATCTCACCAGCATCAGCTCTTCGACCATGCTTCTGCGTGTTCTTGAAAACTTTTCTCCGCTGAATGACGTCAAAAAAGGCTTCGTCAAACATATGCGCCATTGCGGGGTACGGTGCTTTTGCGATACAAAAGAACACCCCGTTATATATTCAAATATTTGTCGATTTATTCAGTGCTCTAAAAGAACCATCGAATAGATGGAAAAACGAGAAACGAGGGCGAGCACTGAACGATCAGCACAGTTTTGTGAATAGAAATCCTCTCCAAAGCGGAAAAGGTGCTGCCGTCTTTTTCTAAACGCCCCCTCCTCTCTCCCGGTGATCTTCTCAATTCGTAACATTATTTTTTGTTCATGATTATTTTTATGTATAAGTTGTGTGGGAGGTGTAGTGGCAAGTAGCACAGCTTATCAAGCGCCTGGTGCCGAGGCCAGTACACGAATGGAATCTCACTAGGACCAGCTATTCCTTGTTTCCCATAGGGGTCCTTTAATTGGCACTAGGGTTGCCTAAGGCAACGAAATACTGAGTTATACTTCGGATGAACACCGCAAGGGATTGGAGATAGCAAGGATCAGAAGGTAGTGAATGCCGCCAACTACGATTCCCAAAAGAACTACAATGCATGGCGCATCCAAGTAAGGATTGCCGCTAGCTTCATTTTACATTTCTTGCTATGCATAGATTGTTCTAGTATTTAAGAACACTCTCGGCTCATTATTCGATGCTCTCTTGAATAGCATTATGAAAAATAACCTTCTCCTTTGAATAGCGTGAGACAAAATATCCACATTCATCAGTCATCTGCGCAACGCGACCGCGCGCGTCATGTTTGGTGTACACATAAGACATTTCTCCTGCAGAACAAATCAGAA
>MU889621.1:0-23730 GCA_036418205.1 Ostertagia ostertagi
ACGTGTAACTGCGCGGGTGAGCATATTCACTGTCCAATTGGATGTGGATATTGATCAATTTTCGGACCTAACGCCCATGCTACAGACAAAGAGGGCGACGGAGCGCTTCACTGCTATTCGACATTTCAATCATTGTAATCATCAGCTCGTCCCACAAATGCGCCCGTTAGCCGAGGGTGGACGACGGAGAGGTGGGGCGATGGCCGTTGACGGATGCGAAAAGCTGGTTCAGAGGATTTTTTGCTCACCTTCACACAACTGAATCCTTTTGTGATGGCGGCTGTTCGCCGATGACTTCCTAACGCGATCGTCTACCGAAACGGTCTGTGCCCCGCCCCGAACAAACCCGCGCCCAACTGCTTTTATCCCTCCTCATACCCTCGACGGTCTTCGATCTCTCTACCAAACGTCACCGAGGGAAAACGCACTGACCGCATTTCAAAGTGCAGATTTCGTAGATTTCTCTCATTCGCCCGAACCACTTCTTGTGTCGTTTCAGTGATGACCTATTTATAGCTGTCTGTCCACTTTATGTGAACTCTTTGTGCGGTTTTTTATGCGTACTTCCTGCGCGTTGCATAAACTTCACCTGTCTGGCAAGTACTCACAAAGCCTTCGAATACCTCGTCTCCTGTTGGTCAACTTTCCCAAGGACCCCGCCCATACCGCTTGATCATCGAGCATTCAGGAGCAGGTCCCATCCTTTTTGGTACTTCTTCAATAACATTAACTGATGACAGCTTTCAAGGAAACTCGGACAAGTAAGAGCACAGAGAAGTAGGGTCAAGTGGCGGACACGTAGAGGACTTACACAAAAACCTACAAAGAGCAAATACGTAGTAAAAATTTACCATACCCCTTTCATTCAAGCCTTGCATCATTTCCTCTATCTCTTTTGCGTTTCAGTAGACGACCGATGTTATTGGAGAAGTACTGGAAAGGGTAGGACCTGCTCCTGAATGCCCGAAGATCAAGCAGTATGGGCGGGGTTTTTGGGAGAGTTGTCCAACAACGAGACGAGGTATTCGAAAGGCTAATGGGTCATAAGGAAAGACAGGGTTTTTGGACCCTTTAAGAACCCGAAAGTGATATTGAGTCCCACTGAAGTAAAGTGCTTGAAGCCACCACCCAGAATAGTGGTAATGGAGTTCTCCATTGAAGACAGTGGTGCAGTGCGGCGCATTGCGCTGGTATAGTGGACTGATCAGTTCCTCTCGACGAGCTTAGTGCTGAAGGTCCACATCCGTTTACCCCAAGGCCGGGGTCAATTATTCGGATAGGGTCTTCCTTCCCCCGCCCCCCCCAACTCTAGAATCGCAATCACTCGTTCCATCTTTCCGGTCCGCTCGATTGGAAAGAGACTTGTCTGGTGGCATTGAAGCAACGATCTGTAGTCGTGCTCGACGCTGTATCCAACACAAACCCTCTGTGAAGGTGAAATCGTGTTCACTTGTCACAAAGGTTTTGAGTAGGTGTGAAATTCGTGGCGCATCCTGAAAAGGAATTGACCAACACGAAATGATACATCCAGCGTTCTTGTCCTTAAGGGGAGGGGAACATTTGAAATAGGCTCGATGGTAGGTGAACTAGGACGCAAAGCCCAGCAAAGTCGGGGAGAAACCCGCTTGTTCACAGATCTCCCTCAGAACCCCTTACCCTCCCTAGCGCTCCAAGCACAGGGTAGCTCACCCACATAAATGTTCCCCCCCCCCACCCAGAGACATGAGCGCCGAACATCCTTGATCTTGTATTTTGCCCGCTGCCTAGTTTAAAATTGGGCCCTCTTTAACACATGTGTCAACTTCTCTCCATTGTTTTCGATTTCTTTAGTCGATTCGCGAGAATGCAAACCCCTACAGTGCGTCTACCTCTGTGCTTTGTAATGTCCTTTTGCTTGTGAGCTTCTTAGGGTGTTTATTACTGGCGCAGGCGTAACCTGCCGCGGTTCATTAAATATTATGGTCCTTTTTTGGAATGGGGTCACCCTATCGGTGTAACTCGACACATTAAAGAACGTTTTGTGCAGCAAGCCTATCGTCATTTGCAAGATGTCCTCATCGTTTTTCTTTTAACATGACCTTTAACCCCACCTTCTTTTGTGAATGCAAAGAAGGTGAGGCGAGAGAGGGGTTGGTTACATACCCCTGCCTTCAATTTTATCCCGAAACCATATGCCAGTGTCGCCATATTTCATCCGTGCCGATTTCATAAGACAAAGGTGCTTTTCACACCATTTTTGTGGAATAAAACTGCCCGGGAAAATAAAGCGGACCCAGCTGCTCTCTTCTGGGGAATACGTATTAGCTTGCCACGTAGACTGACGCTTTCGATATTCCATGATTTCAGAAAAACTGCCACTTCCCTACAGTTTTTACGGAACCATTTTGAAACCACTGAGCGTTCATCGTGATGAATCCGCCTTAATTACCCATCAACAAAAGCCGGCTGACAGTATTCTGACACCTTCTGTCTCCGCGATGCGTCCAAACCGCTGTCCATATCCTGTCCCAAGGCAAGTCCGATGATCACTTCATCCCGTGAACTAATCATCGAAAGAGGTCGGTCAAAATGTGATGGGCAAGAAGCCCAGACGATGCACCCGAAATCGTTTGAATATCTCTTCATCATCGTGTCTAGACTCATTCAATCATCTTCGTGATTTTGAGCTAAATTCACTTAGGCGGCGCATCCCAAAAACAATTTTGGAAATCCAATCATTTTTTATTCAAAGAAAATGGGAAGGTACTGAGTAGAAAGGTGTAGTAATCCATATCAGGAATGCGCCATGCACCTGTGTGTCCCGCTCCAATTTGCGCAGCCTTGTTTGATGGTTGCGGGCAACCCTTTGCATATATTTTTATGTGGTGTCTACAGAAAAAACCCATGAAGGTGAAAAGACCGCAGGGGAGAGCCACAACGGCACTTTGTCTTCGCTTTTTTGCTCGATTAACTGATTGATCCCTTCCCTTGTAGTTGCACTTTTGTGCACTCGTACGAAATAAATAAACAAGTAAACAAAATAGGTAAATAAACTAGTACGAGAGTAATAGTAACGATCAAACGTTTTTGCAGCGACGGTTTTCTTTGTTTTTCCCACCTTACCGAGTCCATTTACCTAGTGATATGCTGTGTCTTCTGGTCTGTCAAATTTTTGAGTTCTAAGGAATCAGAGACCTCTGAAAGAAAAAAACGCCTAAGGAGTCAGTGGGATTTTTTAAGAGCAAAAAATTTCTTGCCCGGAAAAAATAACGGTTGTGGCGAACACTTTTGATCGCCTGTATGTGGATGTGTGCCAACTAGGTCTCCGTCACTGCAATTGTTCCTAATTAGCTCAGTTTTGCGCAGGATTTCTAATGGATTTTAATCAATAATCGGATCAAGATGAAAACAATGTCCCATAAATAACGCATGAGACTTAAAGAGGAGCCATCGGGGGCTTAAGAAATTCTCGTAGTCTTTCCTAGCGCTTATGCCCATCACTTCAATAAGCCATAACGCTGTTGAGATGACATCTGCCACCTTTGTTTTATGGGATATCTGGCTTGGATCCTAGCCTGGGTTGGAAGGGTCTCTTCTACGTACAGAATTGAAAAACGTCCATCATTAGGGCCGAAGGCGGGGAATTGAAAGTTCTTAGGTGCTGCGGCTGTCTGGAAGCGGGAGCTTTCCAGCAGGGTCAACCTGATTTCTATGCTTAATTCCTGACACCCCTCCTTACTCACTCCGATTGAATGGTATTGACAGTGTTGACGAACTTGAGTCAACTTGTCACACTTTTAACCCCGCCCTTAGCTCCTTAGGATTCCAAGGGAGCGTTGGACGAACCGAAGGACATAAATGACTGGTGAAACGGTATATTTCTTCAAGATTCCGATTTTAACTTTGCATTCTGCTGGGCCAATTGTGTCCCCGGTTTTCAACCTATCTATCCCGGTCTTTGTCATTTGACATTTTACAACCCTATTTTGCCGAATACAACCCCTTTCCGAGGTCTTCTAATACAACTTCCTTGACATACCCGGCCAGAGGGACCAGTAACCGTAGCGCTAGCGTTAATTCCACCCGGGGACAAGTGTGTAGCTAACCGTTTGTTGACCTGGTGATTGATGGTAAGCTGTGATCAGTCAGGAAAAAAAATCCTTCCGCGACAAATCGGACACAGCGTGCCCGGCCTGAGCCAGGGTCAAGCGTGCGTTGAGGAATCCTCGACACGTCGCAGGGGGGGGGGGTCGTATTGGCCCGCTGGGTGGAAGAGATCGAGCCATTTTGATGCAGTGGGATCATCACCGTCGGAAGACAAATATCAAGGATGAGTCGATGCCAGGCCAGAGGATTTCCAATGAAAATGATATTTCACCCACACAAAATTTTCGTGATTCTGAGGCGTCCGGTAATTCTTAGTTACTTCAGTGTTTTATCACCACACAAGTTAAAGAATCTGAATTTCGCACGCTTTCCAAGATATTTCATCTTTCAAGTAAGACCCCGAATCTGAAGGGATGTGAGGTACACGGCGCATCCGAGAAAGGGTCTAGTTGTTGCGCGCGCTTCAACTACGGCTCCTTGGACAAACAACCTCAATTCAGGAACAATCGAGAGAATTCTGAAAGTGTCCGTGCGCATTTACAGGGAGGTGTACACCATTCAACATTGCGTTAACGGACTCTTCAGGGTTAAATTTATAAACATGTAACCTTTAAAGTTGAGAAACGCTAATCAATCACTTTTCTTAGAAAGAGAAAAGCAGTGATTCCAAAATCTGCTCTTACTTTAGTACATAATCGCCCTTAAAAGGATATACAGCCGTTGAAATAGTGCCAATGTAGCGAAAAAGTACCTTTCGGCGGTACTCGTGCAAAAATCCTCAACGTAGCCGTTTTTTTAATACTGGACGTTTGGAGCAGTTCTAGTAAGCATTTGATAGAGCAAATCTTCTAGTTTATGATGGCGTATTTACTTTTCGGATTGGATGAGTTTGAACGGAGTTATGGCTTTAGGAAAGTAAAAAAACTCGCACTCATCACAAATTTTCCTCGTTAATTTTGCAAAAATCCTCAACGTGGCCATTTTTTGAATACTGGACGTATAGAGCTGCTTTAGCAATGGTTTGGTAGAGAAAATCTTCTAGTTTTGTCTGCCATATTAACTTTTCGAATTTGACGAAAATGAAGCAAGTTGTTGCTTCGGAAAGTGTAAAAACTCGTGCTCATCTCGAATTTTCCTCGTTAATTGACCTAAATTTGTTATTTCTTATAACTTTTTGTAATTTCAATACTGATTAGAAAAAGCTCTTCACAAAACTTCCAAATCTGCTTTCAGATTGAAAATTCGTTAACTTTGAAGAAAGTTATAATCATTTGAATATTTGTTCAAATTTCAATAGTAAATAAGCTGCTCCACGGTCAACGCCAAAGTCCAGTCAACACACAGCTGGCGAAGGCTTTTACAAGGCTTCCTTTGAGCGAAAGGGGGACGTGTAAATTGAGAACCATAATCTGTGTAGTACTAGAATTTGGTAAGTCTTGTGAAGGAAATAAATAAAGAAGAGATTGTCATAGTATGCCATTTTTAGTGACTAGTTTGTCGTTTTCTTGGTCTGTTTCTCGTTTGCTCGTTTGGTAGGACTCATCAATAATGATTATTCTTTGACTTTTTCACTTTTGTACTTCTTAAACGAATTTTTTTGTGGGCGGTGGGGTAGCAGGGCTTTTTTATGAGCAGTTTTGGGGGAGAATTAAACAAGCTTTTCAACCTTTTCATAGTTCGGCTTTTGAAGAGGGTTGTTTCATGGACTTCGGCCTCCGGCGGAGGGTGGTGGGGGGGGGTCGTATTTCCAAATTTTCCTCAACGCCTCGCTTGACCCTGCTGACCCAAATCGGGGCGGCAAGCCCAACGCGCCGCCAACCGTGCGGAATCGTTCGCTGGTGGACGACAGCAGCCATCAGATCAGTTGAGGGCGGTCCGCCGGCGTTGGCGCGACGACACCACCAACCGCTATTTCGAAGATTGAACACCACGATAGTAGTCAGCAGAGGACGCCGCGCACGCTCGACCCGATTACCTTCGACGATCGTGTTTTTGACTCCACCCGTGTGTGACAACGGGGGCGCCACCATCTCCGTCGTCCAGGGCTGTGATCATACACAATTCCCCATCGTTTTTCGCCGTTTTGGACGTGATTCTTGCACAATCTCCGGTGTGCTACCGTAAACCAGCTCTGTATCCTTTTTGGCGCCCTATACCGTATTTTCCTTTTTGAAGATTCACATTTTTTGATTGCCGCCTATTTTTATGCGCACGATCTGCGAGATATGGTTATCCGCGGTCGGCCCCATGCTCGTTGGAACGTCGCTGAGCTCGTGATCATTTGTTCTGCACTTTCTACGATGCGTTCCGTTTCGCACACCTTTTAACTGTCATTTCCGCTTCTAATTATTCTCGTATTACACATACAGCTATCAGGTTCTGTTTTTCTCAGCTTGTTCCATCCTACCGTAATCTTATATTCCACTCAGGACCCTTTCTCTGCATACTTTATATTATGAACAAAATGTATTTGGAAACTGTTCCCATGATTACTCAGGGACCCCAGATCCTTTGGAGGCGGTGTCAACCGTTACGAGTTCCAATTTCGAAAACGTTCATGACCCATCCTTCCCCGTGAAAGGCCTCAATACGACCCCCCCCCCACGATCATTAGCCTTTAGGAGCCTCCATCCCTGTCAAAAACTCAAACCTTATACCACTGTCTTCATCATCGTAGCAAACCCAGTCCCGCAATTAGTTGAACTTGCTGTACCGCATAATTGATCCTGCCTGGGAGCTATATGGCCCAGCGCCAACTCATGGGAGCTAAAATCCTCGCCTGGACCTTAAGGCTTTGGCTTTCGTTCGGGGCTATGTCAGACCTGAAGAGGTTCCTTGAGGAGCGAAGATAGCCTATTAGCTGGTTCCAGGCTTGGGAACTTGGGCTTAGTTTTTAACCGGTCGGCTATGGCCGATACCGGCTAAGTGTTGCCGTTTGGATGGACAAGTGCGAGCGGTCGCCTACATAACCCGGTTCCTAGTCTGAACCCTATGTGACACGTTTTATAGCACCGTTAGTGACATCATTAATCTAGTTCCTTTGCTTTCACTGCTTTTTCTCGTTGGTGATGATCACCACTATAGCAACAGCCACACCCATATGACCGGCTTGGCCATCTGGCACAAATGGCCCCTTGAACACCACAACGCAGCAGGTTTGGGCGTCATTGAACAAGTCCAGAGGAGCAGTCTAGCGCTATCATGCGTTCTTTCTGGGATGCTGTTGGCATGCTATAAACGCTATTAAGGCTGACCTATGAGCTTTATTTGGCAACATTTTTCTGCTAAAGTTTCCTTTGCATCGAAATTCAATCATGCGTTATTTCTGGGACAACGTCATCGGACTGCATGGCCGACGGTGTTTGAAGAACTTTCACGTCCACTCGGACTCATAAGAGATTTCTCCAGAATCCGAGGATATAGCTCGGCTGAGTTCAGACTCTGAAGAGGTTGCTCAATGTTTCTTGGGCACCGCACAGGGCTTTGAGCCCGTCCAGGCTATTCAACCCTTGGATCTAGCACAGCTTCCGGGCTTTTCCGGGGGAACACCGACTTGTACATGAATCAAAAACCTCTACAATCTGGTTTATATCCACTTTTTCAATGTATGTTCATGTGTTCTATCGCTGCTTAGGTAGAAAAGTATTTTTTGAACTAAAATTACTCTTCAAATTTTTTGAAAGCGGGAATTTGAAGGAGTTGTTCAGCGTTCGAAATCCTACAAGTCGAGCTTTTTTCTAATTCACTGTGCTTGACCTAAAGAATGATCCGTAAACAAAGAAAACAAACACTTATGCAAAAGATACAAGTATTTTTCTTGAAAAAGCAGGGCATAACCTCGAGATTCTTGTCTTTCCCTTATCCCAATTCAAACATGTCTGCAATTATGAGACAGAGTCGAATGTGTGGCGTATCCTGGGAAGGCAGTGTTTAGTGCCGAGCTTAATTCGTCCTTATTTTTGAGTTGTCCTTCAAATTTGAATGTTGGACTATGCGATGATGTTTAGTGCGAGTTGCTTAATTCGTTCTGCTTCTGAACGTGTTCAAATTTGTAATTGTTGGACTATGCGATTTTTCCTGTGAAAAATCGAATAGTATGAGAATGTTTTTTGGGCCAACGGTCTAATATGTTCCGAGGAGTTGCAAAGGCATCTCAAGATTGTTAGGGTTTCGTCAAAACTCGTGGGATTATTGCAAATGGTCATGCTTTTTACTCCCGTTTTTTTTACATTCATGCTATTGAGTGTGCATGCGCTGTTTCGTGCTCTATTCTGGAATTTTAGAGAAAGTTCACGCAAAATTGCGGTCAAAATTTTTGGTCTTGGACGATAGCGACTATGACTTACAGTGTAGCGCGGTGAAAAGTGTTTGCCGAAACGATTTTCAGTGCATTATTTTTTCTCGCTGAGCAACGCCCTCCAAAGATTGATATACTATGCTTTCTAGTGTTTTTATATCCTCAAACTTTAAAGAATCAGGATATTCAAAAGAAAAATTTTCGAGGCCACCATTGATTTTTTTCCCGCAAAAAAAGAGAAGCACGAAAAACCGTTTCGGCGAACACTTTTGACCGCTACTGTATTGGTATCGCGAGTACGCAATCAGTTTATTGCACTACGCAGATCAGCCGACTCGCTTTGCGACTAACGGGTATTAGACTAAGCTCTGGCGACGGTAGTCAGGATCTCAAACCATGGCGCAGCTTCCCTATTCTATTCTCTGCCTACCCCTTACTGGCTCATGTCCTCGGTATGACCACAGCTCGCTTAGAAAGCACAATTTCATTAAAAGGCATCCAGCATCTTTTACATGTCATTCTTGCTTCCCATGCTCTTTTCATAGAGTTCTAGACATATGTAACCATATTTCTCACCAGGAAAGACTTTCAACTGCATATAAACTTTGAACTGCGACCTAGGGGAATCATTAGAGGCTGAAAGATTGTGTACAAATATTGAAGATCAAAGTGTACGTAAACTGCCAAGGAAGTTATGAATTGGCCCAAAGTTCTTTTATGAATGGTTACACGTGATACGATTGGTGTCGAAGCGCTTTCGCAAGGATACGATGGCCCTGATCCCGAATACAACCTCTATTCTTAAAAATGCTAACACTTCTCGCCAATCTGTGAACGCCAACCCAAAATGCAAAACTTTGTCACCGCCCGTCAAATCGAACCTTCGCCAGGGCGATGATCGCTGATAGTTCTTCGCAAGGGTTACGCCGCTAATAAACGACGGCTCCTCGTGATTAAACGAATAGTAATTTCGTTAGGTTCGTAAACCTAGGCCATATTCCCTAGCCTTCGTTTTTACTTTATTCTCTAGGCCGGAATTCAAAAAACGCGGCGTTGACGAAATTTGGGAGGATCCAAACTTGGCGGGATAACAAAGCATACCACGGGGGGGGCGGTAATTTGTGAGTTTGGAAGAAAGGGCCCAAATGGAGCACGTGTTTGGGGTTTCAAGGCTCCATTGTTGGACGTGGGGAGCATCATCCAAATGACTTCCTACAAATTCCTGGAGAAGATGACATACGGTGGCGCCATACCGGAAAGATTTTCTACTGCACATGGTCAAAGTATGGTTAAGGTCTCTTCAACAGGTTGACATTTCTTCCACCGTACTTGTTCCGAGCTCACAGCGCCTTTAACAGTGCTACGGTAATAGACCGTACAATTTAATCGATATATTGATTAGCTCCATTACGGATGTGAACTGAATGGAATCGCCCTAGATACGGGATCTGATCGCAGTGTTTCTTAATGGGCGTTGCCGGGTGATCTCATACCCCTTATGTGACGATAAGGTCAGGTTCTTTTATCGGGTTTCGGTCACACCCACCAACAAGCATTACGCTGAAATCCTCGCCACTGAGATCTCTTCGGGTTTTGGGAACCCTTCAGCTTCCCTAGCTAAATAAAAGTTTATTTCGGTCGTCTGATCGTCAGGCGATCGACGAGGGCCGATCTTCTGAATTGCGTATCGCTGACAGGTTTTATGGCCTAGACTCGTCGCTGTTCCGAGGAAACACCTTGAGGCAGGGCCCCTGTTCGTGGTAGGTCTTCGTAGCAATGTTCTCAAAAATGGCCGCCTAAACTAACCTTCATGCGCGACTTCTGGGACAGTTATGAATGCATATCGTTCAATCTTGTCGTGATTACTTGCTCTGTGTGTGAGATTATTTTTTTTCTTTTACAGGCATGCGCTTGCTTTGCGTTTTGTCTCTGGTGATTGGTGTGGTGGCCGCTGTGGGGACGGTACAAGCCGCCTGTCCGTCAAACACCTTCACATGCAAGGACGGCTCCTGTATTCCAGAGGATTGGGTTGGTGACGGTGAACCAGATTGTGATGACAAGTGAGCAGTGTAGGCGTGTATATTGATGACCAAGCCTTTTCTTTATCGTATAAATCGACGGGCTTGGTTGAGATGGACTGTGTTTGAAAAAAATTATATTTTTGACTCGTCATGTTCATTTCTGTGCTGAAGGCAGCATTCCTCTGGGCGGTAAGGCGGTTTACGAGAACTAAGAATCCATGATTCGGACCACATTTCACGCACTACTAGGAGCTTGAGAATTTAAGGCAGCAAACGCCCTTTAGGTGAGCTGCCCCCACAATTGGTGATTGATGAGTCCGTTGGTGCCTGCGTCTCACTTGTCCCTTTGCTCTCTCGCTCAAAACCCAATAAATTTACTCAGTCTTGGTCTTCGTCCCTCGCCGCAGTGCCCAGTGTTACTTTGCGTAAGCTACAGAAGGGCCACCGCAAAGATCAGGACCTTATTTGGGCAGTTTCTGAAAGCTTTGGATTTTTCACCAGCTGAGCCTCCCACCCCCACAAAGATCAAATTTGAACCCTGCTTACTGATATCGTGAGTGATCCCTACCGTCATCTTGGCAGCCAGCCAATTCTATTTTATGCACGAACTTTTTTTGCGCTGCAAGTTGAATAGGTGTTCCGTGCGCCTATCGCTTTTCGGTGTCCTCTATGACTGAGCCTGCGAGGGGCAGGAACTCCGAAGCGAATAATAATGACCCACGCACCATGGAGTCTATACTCCCGGTCCAAGGCTTAGTTCCGTTTCAACAAAAGAGGGCATGTTTTACGCCATTTTTAATGCAGTGCTACCGCAATGCCCCGTATATTGCGATAGCGCCTAGTTTTGTAGATTGAAAACCCGCCGTTTCAATTCTTCTATATCAGCCAGCAGAGTCGTCAATTTGTTATTACACTTGACGGTGTTGTGTTTGAGTATCGTACTTGAAAAGTAAGAATCTTATGAAATCGGGATAACCTCACAATCAGACAATTTTACCTATTATTTCATGAATATTTCAATATTTCATCAATATTCCGTCCTTTAATACAAAAAAAATCAACAATGTAATCAATAGGCATTACTGTCACAATGATTCTCATTTATAAGGTGTGTCAGAACAAAAAATAACTCAGGCCAAGAATATTACGACTATTCAGAGTGCTGAATGTAGTTGGGCAGGGGGCGCGGGGCGGCGCGACGCTCTGTTCGTCTGTTCCTCGAGGGCTTGATCCTAGGGACCGTTGCTATTTCGCCGCCACGTGGCATATATTCGGGATATAAGCGTTGGAGGAACAGACGAAAGAGCGTGGGCCCGTCGCTTGGCACTTCCAACTATGCCAGGACACCATTGTAGGCTATTTGTATATCGGGAATGTTGTCGTGGATATGTTTTCCATGGAAGCGCGTACATTCGTTTCCATGGCATTAAGGTTTTGGTGGTATAGCGCAGCATAAGTTCATCTGAGTAACCCCTGCATGTCAAAGCAGTAGGGAAAACGAGCGCGCACCGAGTGATTTGTAAATGAGTGAGTATCATCGGGGGCGGGCCTTACTATTGATTCCCCGCCGTGATACGTGGTGAACTGGGGCCGTGTGCAGGAAGCCCCAACTCTGGGATAGGTCCCCAAAACTCTTCATCTCTGGACCCTTCCCTATTCTTGACCATGATAGTAGCGTCATCGCCCAGAGTAGAGACGCAAGAGTTTCGTGGACAATCGACGATGGGCTTGGCTGCATCCGCGCCGTGAAGCGTAATGCGCGAATACCGCTGATAAACCGCGTCGAGGAGTACCCGACAGGAGGCCCGTCGCGCGGCAACAAGGCAGGGTTGGTGGACGAGGTGCAGCGCGTACTGTAGTTCGCGTCAAGTTGAATAAAATGTACCACTGTTCGTCCTACATCGCACAGCACGCGTTGCGACTCGTCCGCTGACTCTGCATTCCTGCCGCTCGACGGGCCTCCTGTCCGTTGGACAAAGTCCAACGCATGGCTCTCTAGCGTGTGAGAGTAATGCCGAGAGTGAACGTACGCACGGAGACACAGACGGCTCGCGCAAGGCGAGTGCGAATGCCGGCGCGGAGAGCGGTCAACGTCGGTCCAACGTCGGTCCAATGTCGGTCCAACGTAACGGTTGACCCTGCTTGAATCCCTGCGTAGAGGGACTCAGAGAGAGTGACAGCGATGACAGAGACGCAAAGTAGTCCCTAGCTGCTGCATTTTTTCACAAGTTTTCTTGCATAGTCACAGTTTCCTCGTTGCTGAATGATTATCAATTCTCTTTCTCGGGTTTTTCCTGCTTGTCACTCATTTCGGATCGAATCGGGCCACTTAACCCGACTTCTTTTTAGATGTGAATCTGCTATCTCATTAGGCTCCGGTAATCGTTCTCCACCACTCAAAACATCCACTTTTCCGAATGTTCAGGCGCCAGTTTTCGCAACGGCGATCCTAACGAGTCCGCCAAGAGAAATCGGTTCTGAACGGCTTAACGCACTTCAATAAAGCTCCCGGACGTTGCTGAACACCCTAGCGTAAATCACCTAATTAGGACGGTTAATGGCTCCGCAAAAGTCTAATTAACTCTTCATATCCCCGGATCAGTTTTCGGAGCTGACAAGAAAAAAGAGTGAGGAAAAATTGGGAGAGAGAAACTGGTGAGCGAGAGAAGCGAGGAGGAATAAAGGTGGGAAGATTCGTTTTTGTGATACGAGAAGCATGAAAGTAATGGGGAGAGTCTATCATGCACTGTATTACATATAATTATAAAATACCGCACCACTAAATTAGTAAAAATGCAGTGAAAAGATAAATAAAAATCATCAACGTGAGATACTAATCCCATCAATACAATTTGTAAAGTAATCCCCGAGGCCCTACCACCCCCCCCATTTCTCAGCATCTCATCGACTGCCTCCATCAGCTTACTGCAGTTACCCTGATTTCATTATTGACTTCTGTCACCCATCACCTGACTCTATCTCCGGCTCCAATCTTATACCATATCTTCCTAATTATCGCCCATCATCCAGCCTCAACATACAAATTTTCTTCCCTCCTCCGCTTCACTGCGATCCCACTGCCGCTCGCGCCCCCCCTCCACCACTTACTCACTGCGCAACTCCCCTCCTCTTCTGTCCCTCTCAAAACTGTCCATTCGGCTTACCAACGTACCAACCTCTCCGCACTCGCACTCCTCTTGATCCTCACGCGCTCCTCATCCCCCCCTGCTTCTCTTCGCCTCCCTAAAAAACATAGGTATTCACACAATCTCAACACACAAGGGTTAACTAATCTACCTACATCCATTCAAAAGAACGCCTAGGTTCCTATCGCTATTACTTTACTTCTCTATCCCTCTCATTCCTAGCCATTGCCCCCTATAATAAAACAACACAGTATCTTCCGCCGTTCACCAACACACTACGAAAGCAGTCGGTCTCATACCAACATCGCACTCGAAATCCCAGCGATCCCCGACCCGAGCCTCTGCGCTCAACCACCCTCGCCAACAGACCCTCGACACACACGCGCCACAAGACAGGCTCCCCACTCGACCACTGAGACTCGTCCACTCCTACATCAGCCCCACTATGCACCACATCCTCAGCACAAGCAACGGCAACCTCCAAGTGAGTCCCTTGCACGCCCAGTTCCACCCGCCCAGCACTCTCTTCGTTTGCTTCGATCACAAATTCAGAGACCGGTTTGAGGCTGATTCATGGGAGAAATGCCGTTCACCTTGGAAATGACTGGCAATCCCACTCGATAATTTAACCATCCGAAGCGACAACGTATATATGTAGGGTGATGATTTGCCAGCGTTAAAGTGGTGTCTCTGGAAGAAGAGTAACATATCACTGAAAACCAAAATTCGCATGTTCCGGACGCTGGTGCTCCCTGTGCTACTATATGGGTCTGAGACATGGACGTTGCTCAAGTCGGATCTCTCTCATCTCGAGGTGTTTCAAATGCGTTGTCTCCGCCATATGCTCGGGATCAGGCTTCGTGACCATGTCACGAACAACGCCATCAGGGAGAAGTTTGAAGATCAACCCACAATCGAGGAACAATTGAAACTGCGACGGCTACGATGGTTCGGTCACCTGTGCAGGATGGGTCACGACAGAATACCTAATATGCTCCTGTGGAGAAGACGCCCTGCGCAGTGGAAAGTTCAGAGGACGGCTCCAAAAAAGACTTGGTTGAAGCAAGTTGAGGAAGACCTTAGGGCTCTGAGGTGCAGTGTTGAGCATGCTAGATGTATTGCTGCTAATCGACCAGAATGGAGACACTTCATTCAGGGCGTTCGTACTCCAATGGCACCCACAGCAGTGTACTGGTTGAGAGGCCGGCCCCCACCACCAGACGCAAGCTAAGGGATAAGTAAGTAAGTAAGTAAGTAAGGGGGGGGGCAATAAAAAAAAAGACATTTTGTCTCCACTTCCAGATGGATTTAAGCACATTTTGCTCAATTCAGACCGAATGGTTCCAACTTATTATTAAAGAGCGCATTCCATTCTATAAGAAAATCTTCATGTTGGCCACCTACGTGGACGGCATCAGAAGAATTTGCCCTGGAAACATGGTGCACTGGTCGAGCTCAATGGGGTCTTCGAAGGATCGTGTACCATAACGACCTTTACTGGAAAGCTCGTTTCGAGGGGATTTGCACAGTGGTAGCTAATGCCTCTAGAAAACTATCCAACATTAAATCGATTCACGAAATTGCGTAAGAGCTTCAGGCTGAAGCTCTTACGGTAGACCTCCTTGAGCCTGACGACGGTGACAGATGACGTCATATTCTGAAGACGGTGAGGGCAGTGAAGGAGGGCCTGCGTTCACTTATAGAGGGACACTTAGGGAATACTCTGCTGAGGAACTCCCGTCAACGCCGGCAATCTCTGCGAAGAAAAAAGGGCCGAAGTCCGACATAGGCAAAATGTCTTTTTTTTGCCCCCCCCCTGTATGTTTCAACTCCAGCTCCACTAGACAGAAACTCAACAAATCCCACCCATCGGCAAAAAGGTCACCAAACCACTCCAACTCATGGAAGCATTGAACCACATCACCGGCAAAATATTTATTCTACTCCGTGCCAGCATCTTCGCCTCACGGCTTACCTTCCAGCGGCTATAGGACTTTTAGAACTTTCTAGATCGAATAATTAACTTATTACCAGACCAGGTATTCACTGTCATTTACTCTCAATCAAACCGTGACGCGACCGCGCGCACGCGCACTATTTCCACACAAAAACCTCTATCTCGTTGCAGCTTTTCATGAACCTTGTCCGGATAAAATCAGTGAATCATCGAAGCATCTGATTAGCTGTAGAGTTAAATGGAACTGTTGTCCTATTGTGTTGATGTCAGACTTCTGAGATAGCTGGCTGATTTTCAGACACGGAAGCTCCGACGGATGACTGCCCTTATGAGCATCAGCTGAGAGTAGACGAATGTGCAGAACCAATTCTGCTCTTCTTACATGACGTGAACGCTATTTACTTCGAGAACTCAAGTCTTCTCTCCGACAAAGACACGTGGGTTATTGATTGTTTTTATTGATTGATCGAGATTTTATCAGAAGGTCACCTTCGAGGAATTTTGGCATAAAAGCAGAAGGTAATGGGAACAGAAAATGGGGAGAACAAGTATAAAACCCTTCATTAGCCTTCCTAGAAGAATAAAGAAGTTCAAAAACCCTCTTCTGCACAGAAATCCTTTGAACTTCATGTTTTCCTACCGTACAACTAAAAAAGCAACAATTTGGCATATTTTTCTGTGTTTTAAAAGCCGTTGGGCTGGAATTTGTTTCCAATCTCGAATTTTTCCAAATGTTCTCGTTTTCCATTATTTGCGAAAATTTTCCCGTTTCAGCCAAGCCAAGGTTAGCAAGGGTTGCGAACTGATGCATGAATACCAAATATGCACACAAGGTGCCTTCACAGTCATGTAATCCTGACGAAGGAGTACAGGCATGGAGACAGGTGAGCTTATCGATTAGTTATTGATTGGTAGAACTCTGCCGATAGTTAATGCAAGTTTATTTTCGAATAAGAACTGAGACCTAAGTGGCACAGGGATACGCCAGGAATACGCCGTTAAGGTCATTTTCACTTGGAACACTACCTTTTTTCCCAAAAGTCAAAACAACTCCTTGCCCCCCCCCCCCCACCCCTCCGTTCCTCCTCAGTTTGAAAACTCATACCCTGCACGGCCCACCCCGACATCCAATCTTAGCAATTCCAGCAGTTTTGAAGATTTGGTGACTTATCTAGATCTCGACTCGTGATCAGGAATGAAGGATGCCGAATTTGGCACAAATGTAGCGATTACCTTGAGAACAGACCAGGTTTTAACCTGCCCCAAATGAATGTGGCCACAACTAAAGGCTCTTTAAAACTAGTGGTGAAGTTGTCTTATGTTAGCCTGCACTTCTTTTATTGATCGAAGACTCGATCCCTACGACCATGGCTGGCGATGGCGAGCCCTTTGCCCCGCTCTACACTGCCCTTACGAAATTCAGTAGTATAATATCGGATATCGCATTCAGGTGGAAATGTATGCCTGTCAATTGCTTATTCCAACCGTTCGCGAGCACCATGAATGTTTTGGTCGACGACGAGATCCCAGATGCGAATTGAAGTGAGTCCATCCAACTATTTAGATTAATTATTTCATTTAATTTAATTTATCAATTATTTATTTTATTTATAAATTTTCTGTACATTTTTACTTTTTTACTTTTTTTTTTATTGTTTCTTCACTACTTTTTTTTACTACTTCACGTATTGGTTTAATTGGTATTATTTCAAAAATTGATAGTCTTGAATTTGAGCTTATTTAGTTTTTATATTTCTTAGAAATAATTTCATATCACGAAAACTCAACGTGGATATTTATTGAATGTAGTATTTCAACGTAGTTTCAGAAGATTTTTCAGTTTATTTTTTATCTTTTTGTTATTTTGCAGTTTGGATTTGGATTTTTGATGTTGGCGAATTTCCAAGTTTTCGTTTCTCTGAATACCTGAATGTTTACAAATATTTGCTCGAATACTTCGATAAAACTCCTATGTAAACATGTTCAGATTCGATCCGCTGGCGTCACCGTTCTGTCGCCTGGTCACCTCCGTCACTCAAGATGTCCACTGCATCCAACAGTAAGACTTTCAAATTCAATCAATACACATATTTTACATTTAGCCACAAAGATAGTCTTCAACTTATGTATAAAGCTGCTAATGGCTAATTTGGATACTGTAGCAGTTAAATTCAAAAAGAACCCTTGTTTCCTTTGTATTTATTGTTTTTTAAAGCAGAGCCTGTCTGAGAGAATGAGGTAGGCCGGTTTTGATGACACTTCGAAAACATTTAATTTAATTTGGCTACGCACTCCTGCTCAACCTGATTTCGATTTCCGTTTTTCGATTTCTGGATTTCCTACTGACCCCTCAGCAGTTGTTAACCCACCTATGTACCTTTGCATGTCTTTGAACGGCATTCGCTTTATCTTTTTTTTTGAAAAAGCTTTTTGAAAGATTCAAAAGATTAATTGAACAATCACCCTTTAGTGGAATTCGGAAATCGGAAATAACCTGAGAAAACGAAAGAATGAATGAATAATAGTCTGATGGTAAAGTAAACACCGTAGAAAGGTGAATAAGTAGATTAATTTTCAGGTACAGCAAGGACTGTTCGGAAGCCGCACTTGAAATGCTACAGCCAATCATCGACGAGTCCGAAGGAGATCAGAGGATCGTTGAGATGTCGCGCTCCAGCCGACGTTCCTCCACCAACAACGGTCAGTATTTACTTCTTTTTTTCATAAATTATACATATATGATCAAATCGAATTGCTCAATTAGTATTAAATTATGTGAATAATTCCACTATGCACTCTTGGGAGTCGATCATTTGTGCAATTGGGCGGAGTCACTTGGTGGAGGGAACTTTTCGGAAAACGCCATCTGACGGTTGGACGTGGTACGAGGTGTAGCAGGGTTCCAAAGCGTTGCGGCACAACGCACGCGACGACGCGACGACCATCCCTGCCGCGCGCGACGTGTTCACGAAGAACGCGGCGGGAAAAGTAACCGCGCGTCTGGTCTGCGGTAACATCGATGACGTCTTCGAGCCTTTCTCCACATAACTATGACCCCTTCTAACCTCGGATCTTAAAGGTACAGGTCGCGTTTGGGATGTTGTGTTATTCCGCCCGAAAATGAAACATGAGGTGCGAAGGGGACCGTCAGTGAGGGAATAAAGTGTAAGGAACCAAAGAAAACACTGAAATTATGGACATACATTCAGTAAGGTCGACCAGGCACGACGAAGGGAGAAATGGCACGAGAAGAGGGAACGCGTCGTATGATAGGGCTTCAAAATTGTGTTGGCTGCAAACGAGTAAAAATGGCAGCGGTCGCAGCGGTAGACCTTGACGCCTCTGTAGCGCACTTTTGAGTCGGCAGACCACGACTCGTGTACTAGGGGAGCCTGCTACCCCATTAAAAGAGAGTACTGCTCAGAGAAATCGTTTGCAACCCGTGCCTTTAAATCTAGGTGTCCTTATAATTTTGTGGAGCGTGTGCAGATCCTGGTCAGATGTGCTATTCTAGAGAGCATACCATTAGCATCATAAGGGGTAACTATCACGCTTGCAATAGCGCCATTACTGTAGCAGTCAAATTGTGCAATCACAGACTTTTCTAATTTTGTTGATTTACATATATTCTTACAGGAAACTCCCACATTCGCTAACGATGAGGACGAAAAAGCTGTCACTGCTCCAGCGGCCAGAAGAATCAACTCAGACGCTGTGGTCACCACCAGCACCACCACCAGGCGGACTATTGGACCGGTGATTCAGATAACATCAATTGCTCCGGATTCAACTACTCTCGTATCCATTTGCGCCTGAAAATGCTGGCCGGGTACGGTTTGTAAGAAACCGTTTCAGCTTTTGCTTCTTTTGAGCCTGAGCTTTCTAGAAATTTCTACAAGTTTTCGATGGGCTACAGAACTTACCAATGATAATTCCATGAAGGCGTATTCTGCAGGCCTTTCGAGGGGTGAGCTGACTGGGAGCATTCCTTCGGTTAGCATGGTGGATTGATTCATAATGTGAAAGGTTGTGACCACATCTTGCCACTTCATGGCTCGAAGGCACGAGGGCGCCGATTGCTTCAGTGGAAATTGACCTCACCTGTTGCGATTGGCTTCGTATGGAACCGCGATCACGCACACTCTGCGTCTCACTCGTCCCCACGCTCTTTTGTTCGCTCATCGTCTGGTATATCCTCGTGGCGCTTAGTGCTGCAAGCGTACAATGCTCAGAATGAACTACAAAAGGCACGGTTTTATCAGAGCTTTTCTCGTTGTTTCTTTTACTTCTTCAGTGACGGACTAATTAGCTCCTACAGTTTCCCTCTGAGGCACAACATCCTCATTCTGTAGTCATGGGACGTGCACTCCAAGGCAGGTGTTATACTCTAAGTGTGGGAGAGGGTGTTACCCGTGAAAGGGTGTATTCTTAGTGGTGCCGTAGGTTTAATAGCAGGTTATCTGGATCGCTTTACCCATACCCATAGCCCGACCTCTCTGCCCTTGAACAGTAACCCCAACTTCACGAAAGGAGCTGGGGTAGAGCTGCGGGGAAAGAAAACCAGCCGAAGCTACAGGCCTTCGGAGGTCTCCAGTGGTTGGAATGAAGCCGTTCACTCTCAGACCGCAATTACGAATTCCATATTTACAACGAGGTGCGTGTCTACGGTATCCTTACACAAAAGATGCGCATTGATTGCCCTGAACGATTGACACTTTTGGAATTATTTTGTGACTTATGGCCCTAATGGAGATCATTTCGTCATCTAATACAATAATACGGCAATACGAGGAGGCTCTCTAAGAGGAGTATTCCCACTATTCATTGAAAAGGCAGAGAAAATGTCAAAAACTTGGCTTGTTATCATTTTTAGATGACCCCACCCCAGAAAAACCTCCATAAATCTGAAAAGTGAAATTTTTCAGGAACTCAAAATCAATATGAGCGATGCGGTCAACTCTTTGTATACATCTACGACATCTGTTCTTCGGACTACTCAAAGTCGCCGTACGCGTCAATCGCGGCAAAAATCTGCTTGCGACAGGACGAGATCGCCAAGCAGAGCGATTGCTACCAGAGCACACTTGAAAAAGAGAAATGCGCTTTGAGGGTGAGTTCCAGAGAAGGAGAGCCTTTACCGTATCCCATAAGTTGTGGCGCCGATCGATTATGTGATTATTGTTTTTTCCTGAAATGTCATCAAACAAATATAAGAGTTTTTCGCAGTTTAAGGTATTTTCCTGACGCCCTGTTTTTCGATTCGTTTGATATACCGTACTCTAAAAGCTCAGAGTAAGAGTTTTGCTAAAATCGATATATCGATCAGTGGCGTCCCTTTCCCTCTTATTTGTTACCTGGTTCCTGACCTCCATACCGAAACAAGTAACTTCCACGCAGTTATGTGGATGTTGACATTACTGTCGCGGGCACTTTACTGATCGGTGCCAGACTTATGGGACAAACAAAATTAACGCTCTAACGATGAACTTACAGGATGCAAAAACGGAATGTGAAGCACTGGAGGCATTCAAAGCGAATCACGCCCACTGGTGCTATCGGCTGAATAACGACCATTGTGAAGTTGACGCACAGAATACGGTAAGTCATGGGCCCTAGAAAGCTGCGGGCAGAGCGTTTGCACTGAAAGGTGACGGTGAGGCATGTGCGCCAGCAGAACCATGTTGCGGGGGGGCGTACGCAAAAGTAAAACATCCGCGCCACACGGGCCTAAATGGGCATGAGGTGTTTCGAGCCGTTTCAACGTCAATCTCAATGCGCATTTTTCAAGCCATCGCTTCAGTTTTCAGGAGCAGGGCAAAGGGTCCTCCGTGAAACACGAGAGCACGTGTGACGGAGAAGACAATGTCTGCGTTCCACCTGATGGGGCGCTATTGGTGAGCGAGTAGGCTCAGAATAAAGTAGAAATTCGCGGTTTGATCGTTGCCAATATTTCGCCGAGTTTGTTGCCGCGAATGCGCGGGTGTTACACTTGAGACCACGCCCTAGGGAGCTAGAATTTGTCAGCTGGGGCGCTAAATTACTGTAAATTAGCGGTAAAATTCAAGGACGTATTTTCGTAGAACGATGCCGTCTAATCACGGCGAACTTCGGCATTTTCCAGAGTTTTTTAGTTTTATTTGGAATGGCAGAGATAGTGGGGATTGCTCGTAATTTTTTGATAGAACAACTTTCAGGGAAACAAACGAAGAAGGGAAAATAACTTGTGGCGTTTAGCGCACATTTCGCTATCATACTAATGTTTTGATCGAATTACGGACCAACTGGACTACGGTACTTCCACCGCAAATGACCAGAAGCGCCACCTACGCCACCTCACCGCATGTCTGTCCATCCTTTCAAGGGCGAGTGCAACAAACACGGCCGGGGCATGCGGTCCCCAGAACCTGCTTTTATACTCCAGTGGTGACGATTGGCAAGAGTAGCTTGCAGAGTTTGAGGACCCAGTCCCCGACCGGGGCTTTTGCTGCCACGCCGGCCCTAGGGACGGCAGGTGTCGACGAATTTTACTTAGTACAGGCCACTCCTCCTTCCTCCTCACCCTATTATATACGAATAAGGTTTTTGGGAGGAAAAGAAAGGTTTCACGGTTCTTTATCCCCCCCGCTCATTACCTCCCGTCACCAAACAGTAAACCTCTACCCTCTCTAATCCAGGACGACCCCCTCCCATAGAAGCAAATACGATTCCTGTAAATCTTCAACGTTGACCCATTTGTTGGCTTCCCAGCGGCATATTTTACAAGCGCGAACAGAACGAAGCAGCTTTTTTTTTTACTGCTGAGAAATCAGTTAATGAATTTATGAATTTCAATTTTTTCAAACAGTTCGAAGTTACAATTCGTTTTCTAGCGGGTATTAAAGTAACTTTTCAGAAACATTCCCACCAGATAAATTCACGCCAGTTTTCCGCTTGCAATATTCTAGAAGACTGGGCAGTTCCTTTTCAAGCCTTCCATTGCAGTGGTCAAGTGGGGCAGGAAAAATCGATAAATCGATCAAACTGCGCAAACTTTCCACAAATTTGAAGGGAAGAGGAGTATGCATCGATATTGCAGACTTAATGGCACACCTAGCGATGCTCTAGGAAGAAAAATACGGCAGCTTTTTAGTGCTCCTGATGCTATCCAACATAACGTGTGTCACTAGGTACGCAATTACGACACCCAAGCACGAAACAAAGCTTTCGCCGAGAAGCAGCAACCCATATGTCAGAGAAATCTATCCATTTGCATAGAATTGAGAACATGTTCAACACAGAGTTCCCGATCGTTTCGGATCGATTATTGATTTTTCAGGTTATCGAGATTCAAGAGGCAATCAATGATATTATCATTGAGCGGAAATGCTTCGAAACGAAAGAAAAAGCCGCTGCACCTGTTGTGAGAACCGACGATCCGGACGAGTTCCACTTGGACACGAAGTTGCCACACTGCACAGACGACCAGGTATGTATGTATGTACGATAGAAATCGATTTATTGATTGAGCAGATCAACCTAAGCTTACTGAAAGTATTTCCAAACCAAATGGAATGTAAATATAAGAAACTAATCAGTCACATTATTATTAACTCACTTTTCACTATACAATTGGATAGTTTAAACTATTTGTTTTGATAATTTTTATTGTTTAAAAAACATTAACTTAATTATTTTAATCCCATTTTAATTTAGGAGTAGTGAGTTGACTTTAACCAGAAAAAAAGCAGTATAAATTATGCCCAGTTAAAGTGAACCATTCGCCCCTCTGTGACCACATAGTATCTGAAAATCGATTTATTGATTCGTGGGTAAATATTAGCAGGGCTATTTGCTGGAGGTTCAATTGCACATGCTCATCATTATGTCCTTTAACGGCTTCGATGTCTCTGTGTCTCCTCGATTTGCATTCTCACGCAAGACCGTCTGACCGCCAACAACAGACAATTATTCAAGGATGACTGGAGCGGCCGGTTATGGCGACGTCCAGGCGGATTTCGTGGGTGGTTCTCCTCGTGCAACAATGGCCAGAAGGCTAGAACGGGGGTGGGGAGCTATATTCAAGGGATAAAGAACACTGGGTTTTGGTACCTTTTAGGATGTGCCACACTTTCAAATTCCATTCAGAAATTCCATGCAGGGTCAATTGAATGCAAGGGGTACTGTAAATTGACTGGCGCAGGAACATCGATGTGCCGACCGGCACTTTCCTGCTCTCGAATGAGC
>MU889622.1:0-16762 GCA_036418205.1 Ostertagia ostertagi
TCAGAGTCTGAACTCAGCCGAGCTATATCCTCGGATTCTGGAGAAATCTCTTATGAGTCGAGTGGACGTGAAAGTTCTTCAAACACCGTCGGCCATGCAGTCCGATGACGTTGTCCCAGAAATAACGCATGATTGAATTTCGATGCAAAGGAAACTTTAGCAGAAAAATGTTGCTAAATAAAGCTCATAGGTCAGCCTTAACAGCATTTATAGCATGCCAACAGCATCCCAGAGAGGAACACATGATAGCGCTAAACCTCTTCCTCTGGACTTGTTCAATGGCGCCCAAACCTGCTGCGTTGTGGTGTTCAAGGGGCCATTTGTGCCAGATGGCCAAGCCGGTCATATGGGTGTGGCTGTTGCTATAGTGGTGATCATCACCAACGAGAAAAAGCAGTGAAAGCAAAGGAACTAGATTAATGATGTCACTAACGGTGCTATAAATCGTGTCACATAATGTAGGCGACCGCTCGCACTTGTCCATCCAAACGGCAACACTTAGCCGGTATCGGCCATAGCCGACCGGTTAAAAACTAAGCCCAAGTTCCCAGGCCTGGAACCAGCTAATAGGCTATCTTCGCTCCTCAAGGAACCTCTTCAGGTCTGACATAGCCCCGAACGGAAAGCCAAGCCACAAAGCCCAGGCGAGGATTTTAGCTCCCACGAGTTGGCGCTGGGCCATATAGCTCCCAGGCAGGATCAATCGTGCGGTACAGCAAGTTCAACGGGGTCTTATTCGGACGTTTGTGTACGGTGATGAAGACAGTGGTATAAGGTTTGAGATTTTGACAGGGATGGAGGCTCCTAAAGGCTAATGATCGCGGGGTGGGGGTCGTATTGAGGCCTTTCACGGGGAAGGATGGGTCATGAACGTTTTCGAAATTGGAACAACGGACGGTTGACACAGCTCAAAGGCTTCGGGGTCCCTAAGTAATCATAGGGAACAGTTTCCAAATACATTTTTTAAAATTTAAAGTATGCAGAGAAAGGGTCCTGAGTGGAATATAAGATTACGGTAGGATGGAACAAGCTGAGAAAAACAGAAATGTGAACAGTATGTGTAATACGAGAATAATTAGAAGTGGAAATGACAGTTCCGGCGAAGGTGTGCAAAATTGCGTGTGCACAAAAAAGGCGACAATCAAAAAATGAATCTTCAAAAAGGAAAATACGGTATAGGGCGCCAAAAAGAATACAGAGCTGGTTTACGGTAGCACACCGGAGATTGTGCAAAATCACGTCCAAAACGGCGAAAAACGATGGGGAATTGTGTATGATCACAGCCCTGGACGACGGAGATGGTGGCGCCCCGTTGTCACACCACGGGTGGAGTCAAAAACACGATCGTCGAAGGTAATCGGGTCGAGCGTGCGCGGCGTCCTCTGCTGACTACTATCGTGGTGTTCAATCTTCGAAATAGCGGTTGGTGGTGTCGTCGCGCCAACGCCGGCGGACCGCCCTCAACTGATCTGATGGCTGCTGTCGTCCACCAGCGAACGATTCCGCACGGTTGGCGGCGCGTTGGGCTTGCCGCCCCGATTTGGGTCAGCCGCAGGTTGTCGATTTGTGGACGGAAGTATTTTCCTGACTATCACGCTTACCATCAATCACCATTTCAACAAACGGCTGTCTACAGCCCTTGTCGTCCGGGTGGAATTAACGCACCCTGTGTCGGGGGAATTAAACGCTAGCGCTAAGGGATGACAGCGTTATGGTCCCTCTGCGAGTATGTCGGAAGAGTTGTATCAGAAAACCTCGAAAAGGGAGTCGTATTCGGTAAAATAGGGTTGTAAAAGGTCAAATGACAAAGACCGGAATAGATAGGTTGAAATCCGGGACAAATTTCGGCGAAATCTAAACAAAATTGGAATCTTGGAAAAAAAATACCGTTTCAACTAGCTAGTTATTTATTTCTAATCGTCCACACCCCCTTTGAAATCATAAGGGAGCGGAGTCGAAAGTGTGACAAGGTGGACTCAGCTTCCGTCGACAATGTTCATTTATCATTGATAGGATGAGAATAGGGAACAAGGAATTAGTCAGAGTAATTACGAAGTTATACGATAACCCTCCTGAAAGCCCTTGCTTCTCGGACTTCCGCAAGACTCAAAACTTTTCATTCGTCTCTATCCTCCTATGAAGGGGTTGCATTTTTCAGAGCCATCAGTAGAAGAACACGGTTTCAACTTCAGTCAGAGTGGATCCAGGCCAGAAAACTCCCATAGAAAAAATGGCTGATGTCATTCTCAAACAGCTTGTGTGCTAACTGAAGCAATAGCATATGGCACTAGAAACAATGGCTTATTCTTATGCCTCCCGAATGGCTTCTTTAGGTTCATGCGTTATTTATGGGGCATTGTTTTCATCTTGATCCGATTATTGATCAAAATCCATTGGAAAATCTAGCGCAAAACTGAGCTAATTAGGAACAATTGCTGTGACGGAGACCTCTTATGCGCACACAATCCATGAATTACAGCGCGGTCAAATGTGTTCGTCGAATTTTTTTTGCGGAATAACATTTCAATTTCTTGAAAAAATTCTCAGACATTGTATGAGGACTTTTTTGCAGACCCGTGATTCCTAAGAACTCTAGAATTCTAAAAGAGTAGAAGACGAATGGATTAATAGGTAAAGAGAACTGCTGAGGAGGGAAAACATAATGCACAAGAAATCAGTAGCGGCAAAATGCCCCTTCCATGGTAATTCCCTTTATAAGTTTGCCTATTTGTTTATCCATTCATTTATTTGTTAGTTGTTTATTTATTCTGAACATAGTGCCCAAAAGCACAACTGCAAGGAAAGAGAGAACAGACAATAAATCAAGCAATGAAAGCGAAGTTGAGAAGCCCTCCCAGCCCTTTCCTCCGGTAATTAATAGGCCACGGCCGTCTCACCGTTCTTGCTGTAGCGAATCAAACCTAACAAAATTTGCGCAATGGGTTGACCACATCCAGACGCTCCGCAAAAGACGACGCACTAGTGCATGGCGCATTCCCTGATGTATATTTTTTGGTCACGCCTTTTCAGAGGATATATTACTGAAAAATTACTGAAAATGCGGCATGTACATGGAAATGGGGGAGAAATGCGCAGTAAGTTGAATTCAGCTCAAAATCAGTTGAAGATGATTGAATTGGGTCTAGAGACACGACAATGAAAGGGAGGTTCAAACGATCTCGGATGCATCGTCTAGGCTTCTTGCCCATCACATTTCGACCGACCTGCTTCGACGATTAGTTCACGGGATGACGTGATCATCAGACTTACCCTGGGACAGGGATGGACGCAGTTTGGGACGCAGCCCGCGGACAGAGGGTCGTCAAAATACTCGTAGCCGGCTTGTTTTGATGGAAATAACAGCCAGATCTATCACGATGAACGCTCAGTGGTTTCAAAATGGTTCCGCGGAAACTGTAGGGAAGTGACAACTTTGCTGAATCATGGAATTTCGAAAGCGGCAGCCTACGTGAAAGCTAAACGTATTCTCAAGGAGAGAGCTGCTGGGTCCGCTTTTTTTCCCGGGCAGTTTTATTCCACAAAAATGGCGTGGAAAGCACCTTGTCTTATGAAATCGGCACGGATGAAATATTGGTGACGCTGGCATATGGTTTCGGGATAAATGAAGGACCTGGGTAGTGTACCCACCCCCCTTCTCTCGCTCACCCCTTCCAAGAACATCTCAGGAATTGAAAAGGTATGGCTTGGTGAGGGGAATGATCAAAAGAAGGGTTAAAAGGTCTATCAGAGAAATGAGAATGAGAAACTCCTGTGAAAGACGATAGGATCTTGCTGAACACAAAGATTTGATCCATCGTTCTGAATGACATCGAAAGGGTGACCTAACCCAAAAAAGGACCATAATATTTTACGAACCGCGCCAGGTTACCCTGCGCAGTAATAAACGAACTTAAGAAGTCTCAGAAGAACGTATTCAAAGCAATGATGAGGACGCAACTGTAGGCTTTGCGTCCTCCGCGAATTGATCAAAAGAAATCGAAAACAGTGGAGAGAAGTTGGCACATTAAGTGTTACAGAATGGGGGGGGGGGCCTCCCAATTTTAACTATGGCAGCGGGCAAAATACAAGATCAAGGATGTCCGGCGCTCATGTATCTGGGGAGGGGGGGGGCACCTAAGTTGTTGAGCTACCCTGTGCTTGAAGCGCTAGGGAGGGGAGGTGGTTCTGGAGAAGCATTGTGAACAATTCGTTGTCCTCCCTGACGGTGCTCCCTTGCTTGAGCTTGGATCCTAGTTACCACATTCGGTCCGTTGTTGAATGTGTCCCTCCCCCAAGGACAAATGAACGCCGGATGCTGATAGTTCTGTAATGGTCAATCCTGGTCAGGATGCGCCACGAATTTCCGTGCCTCAAATCGTTGTGACATGATGACGCGATTTCACCTTTCACAGCAGCGGATGTTGTGTTTGATACAGCGTCGAGTCGACCACAAATCGTTGTTGTTATTTGCCCCAGACGAAGTTTCTTGCGTGTTCGAATCGAGCGGCATCGGCAAGGAAATGAGAGCGACTTGACTGATCTAGTTGGAGGGGGAGAAGACCCTATCCTAGTATTGAGCCCGGGCTTGCGGGGAAAAGGTGCAGGACGCTCAGCACTTAAGCGCCTTCGTCTGAGAGAAAACTGATCAGTCCTCACTTAGTTATAGCGCAATCCCGACCAGCACTGTACTTCAGTTGGAAATTATATCCTTTCGCGGTTCTCAAAAAGGTTTCAGAACTCTTTATTTCCCTTGATTTAATCCATTGGCCTCGAGAACTTCGTCTCGTTGTTGCGGCAAGCTTCCCAACCACCCCCCCACACACTGCTCGATCTTCGGGCATCCAGAAACAAGTCCCACTCCTTTCCGGTACTTCCTCAATAACATAGGCCGTCTACTGGAATACAAAAGGGGTCGCAGGAGAAGAACAAGGGTGTTGAATGTAAAAGGGGTATGTTAAATTTTTACTACGTATTTGCTCTTTGTAGGTTTTTTTGTGTAAGTCCTCTACGTGTCCACCACTTGACCCTACTTCTCTGTGCTCTTACTTGTCCGAGTTTCCTTGAAAGCTGTCATCAGTTAATGTTATTGAAGAAGTACCAAAAAGGATGGGATCTGCTCCTGAATGCTCGATGATCGAGCGGTATGGGCGGGGTCTTTGGGAAAGTTGACCAACAACGAGACGAGGTATTCGAAGGCTTTGGAAGTACTTGCCAGACAGGTGAAGTTCATGCAACGCGCAGGAAGTACGCATAAAAAACTGCACAAAGAGGTTCACATAAAGTGGACAGACAGCTATAAATAGGTCATCACTGAAACGACACAAGAAGTGGTTCGGGCGAATGAGAGAAATCTACGAAATCTGCACTTTGAAATGCGGTCAGTGCGTTTTCCCTCGGTGACGTTTGGTAGAGAGATCGAAGACCGTCGAGGGTTATGAGGAGGGATAAAAGCAGTTGGGCGCGGGTTTGTTCGGGGCGGGGCACAGACCGTTTCGGTGGACGATCGCGTTAGGAAGTCATCGGCGAACAGCCGCCATCACAAAAGGATTCAGTTGTGTGAAGGTGAGCAAAAAATCCTCTGAACCAGCTTTTTTCGCATCCGTCAACGGCCATCGCCCCACCTCTCCGTCGTCCACCCTCGGCTAACGGGCGCATTTGTGGGACGAGCTGATGATTACAATGATTGAAATGTCGAATAGCAGTGAAGCGCTTCCGTCGCCCTCTTTGCCTGTAGCATGGGCGTTAGGTCCGAAAATTGATCAATATCCACATCCAATTGGACAGTGAATATGCTCACCCGCGCAGTTACACGTACAGTCCTGGGTGCATCCACGTGAACCTACATCTATACAAAAATCGCGATCTATTTCTTTCGCGGACCCTTTCAATCAGTTCTACAATCCCACGTAAACGTTGAGCTCATGGCGCACCCCAAAAACTGAGCAAGGTAGGAGGAAGGCTCGGGAAGTCTGGATTTTTGAATCTTTGTTCGGATTCCAAGAAACGGCGTAGATTAGGCCCGGTCGAAGTCAACAGAGGCGTCTTTAGAGCAATGGCAAGAATCGCTGCGGCCGCTATGCGGTCTGGCAAGTCGCAGGTTCGTTGCCCGTCTCGAATAAGAAAGTTCAGCTCCCTCAGGAATTCCTAGCATCGGTCTCTCTAGGGGTATATCGGTGAGTGTTCACGGTGACGTCCAGAGCTTCGGCTTACAAGGCTCACACACGCACCTGACCAGTTTCAAGCCAAAGGCGAGTGCATGGCGCAATTCTCGGAAGTCCCCCCCAAAGGTTTTTCGTCGAAACTATTACTAATCAAAAGGCTTCAGTATAAGTGGAACTTGTTCTTTACAATCGCCCCTCTACTTTCACCTTACAGTAAAACATTCCACAACCGATTCCGCTAACGTTTCCTTTTAGAGGCTCGTAAAAGCCGTTTCTCATTTCCCAATGGATGGGAGAAAAACTTGTCCCTACTGCAAATAGACGAGTTTTCCTCGGAGAACCAATAACGACAACTTCCAGAACAAATTCCTCATTCGTCCATTTGTTCCACATCAGTCGAGCAAGCCAGAAATGAATGTGGAAAGACTGAAAAAGAGTTGAGAGGAAGCGTTAGCGCTGAGGCTAAGGCGGGCGCCAGCCACATAGATCCACATCAACCAACATTTGCTTAATCGAGTCCGAAAAAGACCAAGCCCGCCTTGATCCGATCTCAAACTCGTCTCGGCCTCATTTCGGTGCGCGATCCATTCCAAGACCGTTTCTTTTAGTCTTCATCCTGGGTTATAGGGACAGAATTCTGCAGATGTCTGGGTAGGGCTAGGGTTACTAGGAAACCCGGTTGACCCTCAAGCAGGCCATGTAGGCAGGATTAGGTGAGAGCTTGAGAATAAAATCGAAGCACTATTTTTATGGATTTACTCTCATCCCAAGAGTTGTGAGGGTACCTAGTGAGGCAAGGTGGTACCTAAACTCCTGCTCTACCACTGGGGATGCGCCCTAGAAAGTCTCTGAGCCAGGAAGGTTTATGTGATTGAAAGGGTGCAAAGCGAATGCTTCCACAATCGCTACCTTAGGTTCCGCTCACCTACATAGGTAAAATAGGTTGTGAAAAGCTGCTTGGTTGCCGGTCACCCCGAGCAGGTTGGAATTACGGTCGGGTCAACTTCGAATCATATGTACGAAAACTGTCTTCGAGATTTGTTTCTGTATAACCAGCAAGAGAGTCAGCCCCCAGGCTTGCTTCACCGTCTGAAATGCGCCACAGAGAGGGCTACTGAGCGGTATCGTTGAAATGATTGAAGGGATGCTCATTGTTCAAGTCCAAGGAACCTAACTTCAGCCATAGTACTTTTGGGCAGGATATTCAACAGAAGAAGATATCTTGCCCTATTGTGGACTGGCGCTATCTTAGTTGGGAGGGGGAGACCACGCGGCGGCGCGGCGCTCTGTTCGTCTGCTTCTCCAAAGGCTTAGTCCCAGGGGCAGTTACTATTTCGCCATCACGTGACAGTTTCGAAATACGCGCCATCGGGGACTAAGCCTTGCAGGAGGAGACGAACAGAGCGCCGCGCCGCCGCGTGGTCCCCCCCCCATAGCATATAGATGGCACCGATAGCACCGTAGACTATGTGGTAAAAGCGGCACTGGGGCACTGCTGTGGCGCTGATCACTACGCCCGCGGTCCGAGGATCAAATCCTGGGCAGGGTCAGTCCTATCGTTGTTACTTTTTCAAAAAATTTTTACGACCCCCTCCCCCAAGGTGGACTTGGTACGACCCCCTTTTCGACCCCTCGACCACCATATTCCTCTCTATAGTATTTAATTCTGGTACCACTCAACCCACCAAACTCCGCCCACTTTTTCCTCCAAAAAAAAACCGTCGAAGTTATCTGCCGTGCGCTCCCAACTTAACTAGCCTACCACTACGTACTCGAGTTTTCACGAGTGGTAGGCTAGGTAATTTTGGAAACTCGAGTTTCACCACAAACTGAAGCGGATACGACCCCCCCCTCAAGCTAAACCAAGTACGACCCCCCCCCGTTGGTACTTGTACCAACGTAGGGTTGACCCTGATCCTGGGCCGTCCGTCGTCCAGCCTTTCATCCGTTCGGGGTCAATTATTTGCTACAGAGTCATCTGGGGGGGGGATGAAAACCCCCTGATCTATGCATTGACTGGCGCCGCAACAGGAGTTGGCCGAATCAAAATAAGATGCCATTACTATCACTATTCTGAATGGAACAAGGATGCGTGGCGCATTCAAAACGGGATAGATGAACGATGAGTGCTTCATCCCCTTACCCAGGTATTTATTATGTAAATTTGAACAATCGTTTTCAGTTCCGTAAATTTTTAAGGTATAGTTGCTCAAATCATAGAGAGTTGGCGTTTCTAGAGACAGAGGGGGAGTGTGGGGGGGGGGGAGGTGTCGTTGAGAGACTCCCTCACTATGGCTTGTGGTGGATGAGGGTCGTGTTGAGACCTCTTAAGAGGTAGCCCTGGTCCTCACTCCACCCTAACGGGCCTGAAAAATCACAGATTGGATCCGCTGTCCGGGGCGGGGATGTCTGTCCCCACACGAAGGCGATCCGATCGTCGCAGCTAACGGATACAGAACTAATATTTGTTGAAAAAAAATGCGAAACAGACGTTCCTATTCACCGTCCGTAACCGACCGCACGGGAACCGGTTCCGGATGTCACTTTTCGATGTCAACACGGTGAAAACCCCAGCTATTATGGCACCACCGAAGCGTCATCGCCACTGTCGTTTTTCTGCTCACCAGCTGGTGTCATCGAATCTGATAATTGGCTGCTGACTGCTAGCACTCGAAGACTGGTCGCGCACTGAGTTATAACCCGTGTAGATTTGTCGGCACTGATTTAATTGCGTCAAGATGACACACTAAGGCGTTCCGTCAAGCTATTCGGACTGGAACCGAGGGATTTGTCAAAATGTCTGCAACGGGGTCGAAGCCTCTAATAAAATTGCGGAACGGGTTTTCCGTCATGTGCCAGACAACACAGGTTACAAAAAACCCAGGGAACAGCGCCACAGCCAAGGTCAACCGTGACGCCGGTAAAAACTTGAAACTTTGGGGAATACCGCCCTCGGAGGGTCACACACGATCTTTTAACCTACTGGTGGAACACGAATCCTACACATGTTCAACCACTCCGGACTTAACGACTCCCTCCCCCTTTCCGAATTCGATCCCTTGGGAACGTCAAATAGGACCCCCTAGCTGATGAGTTACCAAAGGGCGTTTGGCTCGGTCCCAGCGTCAATCCTTCCACTGGACCATGGAAACCTAAGCGGTTCCTCCTCTCAGGTATGTAGAGTGGGTGGGGCTCAATGACATTGGACGAGTTTCACTTCTATCTGGACGAGTTATAACACTGAAATGAGACACGGAGGATTCGTAGGAGTACGCTCATATGGCACTGATCCCATTGGCATTGGAGCGCACAAGCCATAATTACCAAATCCTGCTGTGGCCGGACAACTCGTCCGCGCAACACATTCTGTTCCATCTCTCTTGCCTTGGCATCAGGCCAGACAAAGCTATCCGCTTTTTTTTCAGATCTTTTCGGCGGCAGCGAAATTTCTGAGACCCGAATTATCAGATCGATCAATCAGTGAAGTCTAGTAGTTGAGTGATACGGACGAGTTGTCAGGCTGCAGCAGGATAGGGAATAGCGGCCTGTGCGCTCTCATGTCAATGGGATCGTGCCATATGACCGCCGCAATTCTTAGCCAGCGTATTCCTAGGTACTCTCTGAGTTCTCGGATGCATTGGGTCAGTGAACGATTTGAATCAGCCATGCACTCGACTTCATTCAAGTTCGTCAGGAACATTTCGAATGGGTACTTCACCCTACTAGTTCGTGCCAAAGCAGACTCTATGCACACATCACTGACTTTTTTTTCGAGGCTTTCAGAAAATATGACTCGAGGTTAGCTTTATGTGGAATTTTCATTCATTATTTATTTATTTATTTATTTGCTCACTTGTTTATTTATTTATCACAACGATTTATCACAACGATCCGCAGGACGTGCTGTGGCCCCTCTAACTACTTCCATCTTTGTGAATTTGGGCGTGAACGAAAAGAACGTTCACATTAATCGACGCCAAGGTCAGCAAAACTTGTCCCAAAATTGGCACGTGTAAGTGAGTAGAGCACTTCTTTACTGACCTGGTTTAGAGACCATAATTTTTCTTTGGCGTTCGCATAGTGCCGCCATTTTTGCACAAAAACTTTTATACTCAAGAAGGATTCAAGTGGTAGGTGCACATTGAATTTTATCGATTGATGCGAGATTTATGAGATACGCAGGCGCGGCACACGGGTTAAATCCTCATTTCCAAACCATGATTCCATGCAAGTTCCTGTATTTGTACTCAGATATGCGAGCTTACAGAAGATTATTGCATTCCCCTTGGGACCTGACAGCTAGCGGTTGACTCAATATTGATCGGAAATACCTTGGTCATAACAGGGACAACAGGTCCTAATAGGACAACAGTCACTGACGTGAGAATCGTATCAATCTTTGAAAGCTTTCGGGGCGATAAAAACATCATTTGTCACTGGACCCTTCAATTGCAATTCGTGCTCAGCATGTGTTCTTTGCAAAAACGGAAAAAAACTCGTCCACAACGTGGAATGGACCGCATGAAGTAGCCTAGCCAGCTTGTTGAGGGACATAATAGCATAATAGGGCTATTATGTCGATTCGCCTTTTGGTTGATTTTAGCCAGGACTATGCAATGCACAAGGAGAACCGTACGACTGGCGGATTGGTGGCGGTGGAAGACTTTTGGGACACAGACGACACCGCCAGCTCTGTAGTGAAGTAGGTTGCGTTCATACTTTGGAAGATCAGAAGGCCAACCAGAAAAGGATTATGTGCATTGAAAAGGAGATCAGGAGATCAGTGGATTGTTAGTGTGGTCTATTCCAAAAAAAAATTAAAATTAGATACTTATCAGTTAAAATTACGAAAGAGTAGTAGACGAGATTGGGATATTAGGAGAATAGAAGAACAGCAGAAGAATAGGAGATTAGGATATTAGGAGAACAGGGGATCAGAATATTCCGCTAAAACAACCTATTGCAGTACTTGATTGCGTATGAGTAGATCCCAATAAAACTCAATCTCCTGATCAATACGCGTCAATTCTTATCGGCTGAATACACTGATATCCTGATTTCCTAGTCGCCTGATCTCTCGATCTCCTGATCCCTTAGTCGCGGAGTACGAACGCGGCTCGACAATACAGACAGATTAATAGAAACTTTCTAGGCCAAGTGTAATTGTTCATGAAAAGCTGAATATTATCGATTGATCGCAATATCTGGGACACTCGAACGCCTACCTCGCTCTCTAAATTGTGGAAGCAGGTTGCAAGCAGGTTTTGGAACAAGTCCCAACTTATGAGGTGGGAATTTTTAGGAAGAAACCTGCACATTTTTGAAAGATGCACGGGTTGCCATTACATTACACCCCATTTCGGTGCACCTGGGCTGAATAAGCATGAGTAGAACGCGCCATGCCTCCACCTTCAGCCAAAGTTGCATGAGCGACTGTACAACCACAACCACAACTGTATACGCTACCAAGGACTTCCCACCAGAACAGTCTGTCCCAATGACCAAAAAGAATTGGTCGAACGCTTTCTGGCCAATGGCCAAAAAACAGCTCTAGTTCAGCGCGAAGTTGACCAAACGAGGCCAAGAAGGGGGATAAGATATGATAGTACCAGCATTTTTGCGCCACACATCAACGCTTCAGATCCTAGCTTGTGTCCCAGAAACCACGTATAATCAATAGTTTCAGCTCCGCTATCTTTCAAAGTTTGATAGATCCATGGGATGTTTTTTTCAGCGGGTTTCCCTCCTAGGGAATAGTTGCAGCTACCCGAGCCAAGGGCGGTGTCCCAAAAATCACGCACCAGTCAGGAACGGAATTCAAATCAACATAACTTCTTCAGCAGCTAAATTAATAAATTATTAATAATAACTGATAAATTAAGCAGCAGTCAAGTAGGTGGAACAGTCAGGTAATCGACGGTTGTACAGATCGGTTACGGTAGCAGTGAAATGATGAGTGCAAGCAGAATTGTACAAACAGAGCGTGCCTACGGTCACAGAGGCAAATGTGTGCGAATGCTGCGGTGTGTGGACGAGTTCGCGGTTTTTTCACCCGGCCGGATAGCCGGTTTTGCTCGTTCGTGTTGCATCCCATTCATTGAAATAGTCTTCGATTTGATTAAATAGGATAAAGCGGTGGTGAAGGGGCAATGATGGATATGTCCACTGTTATTGCTTCAATGCAGTGTTGCGACCAGCGCCCATTCAATTGTGTTGACAAATGTGAACGGTAAATGAACACATGGCGTATGCCACTAAACAAGAATACCTAAGGTGTAGAATGTAGGAGGGAAGGTGTTGGCCACTACACTCAAAACACTCAGAAGAGAGGACCTTCATCTCGCCTCTCTCAGAAAAAGGTGCGGCAACATAAAGCTGGTCAACTTCTAGGGATACGCCGTGTACTCTGCCTCCACTGCCAATCGTTGACGCATTTGATGGATTTTGGAGGGCTTCATTCGGGTTACTCACTCAACGTTCTTGTCTGGAATAAATCGCGGAAAATTACAGGACCGTGGATGGATAGAACGTTACGTTGTTCTGAAGGGAGTTCGACCTCAGGATCAGGAAGTTGGCGCTCATCAGGCTATCCATTGCTCAACAACTAGAGGGAAAGAAAGAATGATTTTCAACGATAACAAGGCTAGGAGGAAGGGAACAAAATGATTTCAACGATAACAAAAGCGCAGAAAATATGGAAGGAGGATGCGGAAAGTGTAATAAAAATAATCAGAGTGACATGTTGCGGCTGGGAATTCTCTCCACGGCGAAACCGAGATTTCGATCCAAAACCAAGTTTTCGATGGAAAAGCTATTCAAGGTCAGGAACTCTCTGAAGCTGTTGTGGTCTTGATAGACCTACATACACTTCTTGGCCTTTTCTTCTGCAATATTCATCCACTATGGGATGTGCCATGGCTTCGACGCCTGGACGTGGAAGTGGTTGGAAGTGCATTCAGTGAAGAACAATAGAGTTTTCATTCAGATTGGGAATTGATGTCTTGGGGTTTCCCACGCGCAAGCGCAGAAAGGGAATCCAGAATCGAACGGCGTCAACGATCGAAGATCAGGGACGCTGCCGTTTTCGCCAAGGAATCGAAGATAAGGTGGGCCGGACACGTCATGCGATTTTGCGATGACCGTTGGACCAGAGCGGTTACCGACTGGATCCCTCGGGACGTCAAACGAACACCTGGACGACCGCCGGCCCGATGGTCAGACTTCTTTCACGAAAGCTGAACAAAAAATATGATTGGCTTCTGTTCTTCAAGCGGGGAGGGCCCATAGGAGCACTCTGGCACGCAACAGAGACTGATGGAGGCTTGCTGGTGTCTTTTCGGGCAACTGGGTGATCAGTGGCGACAGTTAGTGATAGGCGTGAATAACCCATATTATGCTGATCGGGGGGGCAGTAGCCTATCGAGACAGTCTTCGTAGCTCAGTGAACAGGACTTAGCGCCGGCGTTGGGGTTTGAACGAGTCAATCTTTGGGTGAAAACACCATCGGTAACCTTGAGACTGCTCATGGCCCTCCTGATTAATTAGAAATGATGTGACTGTAAGTTGGGCAGCGGGGTGTAACGTTGGAACGACGGGGGCTGATAGAAGACTGTAAAGGCTACAGTTAGAAGGAGGCGAAAACTTTTTGAGGGTGATTGATTCCTCAGACGCGGTCACACATCCCATCTGTGACGAAACTGCTTAAAATTGAAAAAAATGAAATTTACGACGACTGCCTGCAAACTGCCAAGATACCTTTTTAGGGCCAAAAGACCAATTTCCAGTCCATTCATCGAATTCCGACAAACGACCAGTCGTCTTTCTCTGTGAAGGAAATAACTGGCACCAGATATTTTTGGAGGGTGGCTGTGAAGAAACGGTTAGCGGCGTATAGCACGCTCTTGTTAGAGGGGTTGAAACTCTGGACTGAACTGGTATCTGATCTCTTGGGTCGGCGTATGCAGCCAGATCTCGACCATTATGGGTCCCCAACTTTGGGAGCTCGTTCCCGGCCGTACTAGGGTGTCCGTCTCGGCCGAGGGTGGATCGTAAACCTTGAAGATGGATCTCCAGCTCAGGTCATGGGCTGTTGCTACGGCTCCTGTACACAAAATTGTCACCACATTGTCCGGAAGAACAATCCTAGAGCATCGAACGGCAGGTTAGAGAAAGCCGCTTGTACAAGCCACATCGCATTCAAATACATTGAAGATCCCTGATGGAGGTGGAATGCATGGCGCGTAACCCAAAAAATTGAGATGGATTGGAAGCTTTTACTCTTCCCTATTACCTCAGAAGTATCGCCAAAGAATCGCCGAATATTGTGGATCCGAGCCTGTCTTTCAGATAGGAGAGCTAACTCTAGGTACAAACATGGGTCAATTGGACGAAATCAGCCAGGCGCCTTTAGCCCATACGAGATTACCTGGAGTTAAACGGCATAGCCAGAGCGAAACTACATCGTGTTCAGTCTGCTCTATTGAAGTAAGGGATGCGAAGTTGGAAGCGCTAGTGGAGAAAAAAGGGAAAGAAATCGTCAAAAAAGCTGGGAATAGGAACGTAGTTGCTCCCCGCTGCGGAGAAGCCTAAAAGGCAGACAGCGAGGTAAAGAGACCACGTGATTCGTGGAGAGGGAAAAGAACACTGATTTAGGGCAGCAAACTTAGCAGCACCAACACTGCGACACAGACAAGGCGGCACTGATATACCCATAGTGCAGAGGATGACGCCAAGTATCTAAGGCTGAACGCCTAAGTGACGCTTTATAGGCGCGGAATTACACCCGGCAAACGCAGGCTGACTTAGGACCTGTCATCATGGAGGACTTATTTTAGCAAGCGTTTAAGCCCGGACACTGCTTTAACTTGAAAAAAGCGGGGCGCACCGGTTCACTGTACAGGTACAATTTTTTGCATTCCTAAAGCAAAATGCAGCGGTAGTGCACGTTCCAGGCTACGTTCCAGGCCTCTTCTGATCTATGATTTTTCCACCAAAGCACCAAAATTGCTTTTCCATCCAACCATATAACGCGCCAGTCCCAGGTATTTATTTTATCGACAGTGAAAAAACGTATGAAATGCATAACTGTCTTGCCTTTAAATCCAGGCCTAACTACAAAATGACCGATTCCCAAAAGTAGTGAAATCAACAGACATAGCGAGCAAATCCTCTGAAAGTCGCTTTATCAAGCCGGTTCTCCCATCCCGCTGTTCCCTCATCCGTGACTGTGACCCTTTCTCGGTTCAGCGGAAAAACGCAGCGGTGGTTCACGCCGGAGGCTAAACGATCTGTCAATTTGGACAACCACCAGACGAAAATGACCGTTACCGGCTAAAAAGCTTCAAGGCGGGTTGAGAGGATAGATTATAGCGTAATTATCGCTCTAAATCAGATGCGGTGAACAAAATGGGGCTAAGTCGACGAGTCTTTTCGGAGTTGAAGTGCTAAATCGCCGTTTTGGCGCGCTGGCTTCTACATTTTTAGCCGGTAGCGGTCATTAGGGACCGATGGTATTCAGAATGAAAGATCGTTCAGCCCCAGCACAAACCACCACAGCGCCTTTTGTGCTTAACAAGGGTCGCAGTCGTGGTCAACTGTGTGTTGCGTAGTTCTCCACAGGAAGGGGGTGAGGGGGGGGGGGTCGCCATCGGAGGCGAACTTGGGAAGGTTGATGTACCGGTGGTGTTCGAAAGGGTGGCTAGCGGGACAGGGGGGGGGCAATTTCTGATGCGTACTTTAACAATTTTGCTGGAGGTGCAAGGGATGGAGCATGAAGTGGGCTAAATCAGAGCATTTGCCGTTTTTGAGCCATATTTACCTTTCACCCCCGTAATCCCACCTACCCGCTCGACGGCAGTAGTTTTAGGAGGAAAAGTGGGCGGAGTTGGAGCGTATAGATTCCTCACAGCATAAAGAATTTCATACTGTAGAAACAGCCATGATGGAAGGGTGATGGTAGAAGGTGGAGGGGGAGTTGTCTGGGGACCCTCCAAGGCTGAGTTCTAGTGGTGGGTCATATCGAGATCCCTTCAGGAAGTGGGTTGGCTCTGATCACGGTCTTTAGCAACTGTCTCATAAATCGCGCATGATGGACCCGTGTAGTCAATGTTCCCAGCGACGCCCTTGTATTTTGCTAAGGAAGTTGATTGCCAGAAAGTTTTGAAGGTTGCTTCGGAATGGAAATCAACGTCGCTTGAACGACTCCTACAGAGTGCGCCATATATCTTGAATTCCTTATCTACATGCTGATTTTGTGGGTCCGCCAACAAACGAATCGTTTTTTTCATGCTTTTCGAGAAACCCGAGATCTGCTGAAGACAGAGTCGCTGACATTCTCTAAAAGGCAGCTAAAAAGACAAGCTGAGGCCTCGGAGATCCTGTTTTCGTGATAAAAAAAAACAAGGAAATGCAGGATCAAATGAACTCGCGGTAATCTCAAAAGCCAGCCAAACACTCCCGGTTGGGGGGATTTTCGGGTTTCGCTTCAACTTCCTCGAGATGATTTCGTTCTGTTACGCTAGTCGACCTTGAACAAATTAGGAACAGATTTTCCTGTGGTTCAAGCAAACATGCAAGAGATTAGAGAAAGAAGACCAAAAAAG
>MU889630.1:0-12892 GCA_036418205.1 Ostertagia ostertagi
GTAACTTCCTCGAACTCAACTTTCATCAGCTCCTCTTCAACACTACGCTCTCTCTGCTATCTAATCACTCGCCACGTATAGACCTGCGGCGAGTGATTAGATAGTCGGTGGGCGTACCCCGCCAACCGCGCCAAGAGTGAGCCATGCTAGGTCGCCGAGGTCAAATCTTTCGGTGCCAATTGCGCGTCAGTCCGCACCCTCAGGAGGTCCGCCAGTCTCTCATCTAGGTAAAATGCTCCTTTTTCGACTTTTATTCCAATTCCTCCTTCCAAGGGCTCAGGGCTCACAACGAGCACGAGAAGCCCGTTCAGTCGGAGACACATAGAAAGACATTCCCTAGAAGAATATCGACAAACTCATCGATTCTCTGCCACATAGTGTCATAGTGCCCTCACAGATCCCAAAGGTTCCGCAAGAAAGTATTTAAAGGGCATAAGGTCGGTCCTGGAGGTTGTATGTGGGTAGCTGCACACATTGCAGCAACTTCCCACCTTGAAAAACCCCGTTAAGGCCCCGGGGCGTTCGGTTTCAATCCAGGGCCGCCTGGTCAATCCAGGACCGCCCACCTCCGGAAGTGGTGCGTGGCTGGCATAACGTGTGAAATCAGCTAGGTTGATTGCCGTATCAACCGATAGAACGACTGACATCTCCAGAAAACTTGTTTGTACGTGCCTCTTTCCCAAGCCAGCCTCCTTCACTGCTAGTGGGAAAGAGGGTTTTGTTAACGGCCTTGTCGACGGTTTTTCTCAGTTTTTTCTCCACTGTCGTTCCACTTCGCATCTCTATACTCAGTTTCAATCGCCATAATACCCCCTTATTGAGCCCGACTTTTGCCTTTAGCTGTAGTTGTTACTTTTGTTGTTACACAGGTTGTGTTGCTAATTTGATAATTTAGGAGCTATTGAATAAACTTCCTACAAGTAAGGTGGGGTTTTACCAAAAAAGTTTAAAAAATTCTGAAAAATTTTCCAAGTCACCTAGACAACTGCAAACTCGCTCCCTTATCACATTTAGTTATACGCATCAACAATAAATAAAATCGGAGCAAAAGCACGAGTATTGAGGAAGCTATTGAAAAAAACGCAACATTCGCTCCACGGCACACTATGTATAACGCTTGTATAGTACATGTGTATGATATAAGTGAAAGTTTTATTTCAACCACACAGCATGCGACGGGGAGTCTAGATAGGCGCTGGCCATACGCACCGGCCAGCCAGAAAACGCCGCGGTACGTAGTGGGTTAAAACGGCTGGTAGGTGACACTAGGACCAAACCCAGAAAAGGGAAGAAACAGCAGGGAGAGGGTCACTCACGTCCAGGGTCAAGCGTGCGTTGAGGAATCCTCGACATGTCACAGAGGGGGGGGGGTCGTATTGGCCCGCTGGGGAGAGATCGGGCCCGATTGATACAGTAGGATCATCGTCGGAGGACAAACATTAAGGATCGAATCGATACCAGGCCAGAGTATTTCCAATAACAATTGATTCCGTCCACACAAAATCTTCGTGATTTAGAGGTGTCCGCTTAGCAATTCTTAGTGACTTTAGTGTTTCATCACCACACAAGTCAAAGGATCCGAAATTCGCACGTTTTCTAGGGATATTTTATCTTTCAAGTAGGTGTCATCCAGAGTGAGGCCCAGTTGGTTGCGCGCGCTTCAGCTACGGCTATCTTGATAACGAATCTTAATTCAGGAAGAATCAAGAGGGTTCTGAAAGAGTTCATGTTAAATTACAGAGAGGAGTACACTATTCAACAAGAAACGCAGCCTTCAGCGTCAAATTCACAAGCATGTAACCTTTAAAGTTGAGACCCGCTAAACAATTTTACACTTTTTGCAGAGAGAAAAGCACGAGGATTTTGAATCTGCTCCTACTTCAGTATGTAATCGCTCCTGCAAGGAGCTATAGTCGTTGGGATAGTGCTAATGTAGCGAAAAAGTACCTTTCGGCGGTACTCGGGCAAAAATCCTCAACGTGGCCATTTTTTAAATAGTGAACGTATTTAGCAGTTTTAGTTGCCTATAGAAAGAGCAAATCTTCTAGTTTATGATGACGTATTAACTTTCCAGATTGCATGAGTTTGAACGGAGTTATGGCTTTGGAAAGCGTAAAAACTCGCACTCATCACGAATTTTCCTCGTTAATTTTGCAAAAATCCTCAACGTGGCCATTTTTTGAGTACTGGACGTATGAAGCTGCTTTAGCGACCGTTTGATAGAGAAAATCTTCTAGTTTTGTATGACGTATCAACTTTTTGAATTTGACGGAAATGAAGCAAGTTATTGCTCCGGAAAGTGTAAAAACTCGTGCTCGTCTCGAATTTTCCTCGTTATTTGATCTAAATTTGTTATTTCTTATAACTTCCTGTAATTTCAGTACTGATTAGAAAAAGCTCTTCACAAAACTCCCAAATCAGCTTTCAGATTGAAAATTCGTTAACTTTGAAGAAAGTTATAATCATTTGAATATTTGTTCAAATTTCAATAGTAAATAAGCTGCTCCACGGTCAACGCCAAAGTCCAGTCAACACACAGCTGGCGAAGGCTTTTACAAGGCTTCCTTTGAGCGAAAGGGGGACGTGTAAATTGAGAACCATAATCTGTGTAGTACTAGAATTTGGTAAGTCTTGTGGAGGAAATAAACAAAGAAGAGGTGTTGTCATAGTACGCCATTTCGCCATTTCTAGTGACTAGTTTGACGACGTTTTTTGCTCCGTTTCTCGTTTGCTCGTTTGACAGGACTCGTCATTAATGATCATTTTTGACTTTTTCACTTTTATACTTTTTAAACGAGTTTTTTTGTGGACGATGGGGTAGCAGGGCTTTTTTATGAGCAGTTTTGGTGGAGAATTAAACAACTTTTTCATAGTTCGGCTTTTAAAGAGGGTTGTTTCATGGACTTCGGCCTTCGGCAGAGGGAGGGGGGGGGGTCGTATTTCCGAATTTTCCTCGACGCCTCGCTTGACCCTGCTCACGTCTTCCCTCAAATCCTTCCGCTCTCTAATGTTTAGTCCCACAATCTATAGATGGCTCTCTCACTCACTTCAATGTCCCCCCTAACGACATTAGCGCCAAATAAGGTATTCCACTTAAGTGCATCCAAGCAAAAACAATGAAAATGAGAAGCGATCGCTGTTTACATTGAAGTCAAGCAGCTATGCAATGCCGGTTCATTGAAGCTATTGCGATGCACAGTGGCTTAACTTATGAAAGCTAGCCAATAACGCAGCATAATACGGCGCTAGTGCACTTAAGAGAGGGGAGAGAGGGGATCGCCTTGAAGACTGAGCCTAGGAGAAGAGTATGAACTACGTAGGGAATAAAAAGTCGTCGCACTGTCGCAAAATATAGGGGCATTATGGTGGCAATGCATTTAAACCGCGCACAATACCTCCTTCTTGTTAAAAAGGATTAAGACTCAGGCGAGGGAGGCAAGGCTCCAGGGTGCGCGAGTAATTTTAATTTTCCCCAAGGCTCTCTAAGATCGCTACAAATCTTCTCTATATTCTCCTTCAAGGCTTGATTCTGAAGGGATGAGCGCGAAACAAAGAAAGAGGAATGCTATGGGCGCATGCATTGTCGGCCGACCGATCGTGACGATAGCACAGCGTTAGACTCATATCGATCGTTCGATTGCCCGACACGTCTGCGGATCGATACGCACCCAATGTTGTGCGGTCGTTATGATCGGACGAACGACTATGAATGCGCCCCATGTGTTGGGCTCTCAGAGCAACGCACCCGCCCTTCTGAGTTCGTCTGTATTACTACACAACGCTTAGAAATTCCTTGACATGAGGTGAATAAGTTACTCACCTCCTGGCGTCATCCACATGTTCACGGCTTCGACGATGACGGCTTCTCGAATGATTGTTGGCGCTGCCAGATCGATGGCGAGAGCTTCGTGATCGTGAGCGATTCCGTGGAGACTTTCTTGGTGATTTTTGGTCACTTCGCGCTCGACGAGAACGTCCAGGTGAACGCGAGCCACTCCGGCTTTGAGAATAGACATCCATTGAGTCGCACTGCAATACAATGAACTATCAAATCAAAAATATCCTATCCGTATCGCACAATTTCTTAACACGTCAGATCTGTTTTGATCTGGAGAGGATTAAATGCTGGCAATGACTGTGGTGGTTCTTTAACTGCGTCCATAGACCACGACTTGCGCGATTAGGCGAGTGTAAGGAAGAAGTTGTTCATATTTGCTGCTACTCCTATCACCAATGCCATAAGCAATATTTGCTCGGCCGCAAAGCTCATTTATGAGTCTCTTTTTTCCAAGCCGTGGATAGTCAAGAAATGTGTTTTGTTTTTGCCATTGTTACATGTTTTTCGTTGATTTTTTTGGGCGAATGTGCCTTCTGTATGTTGTTGTTTTTAGTGTTTGAGATGAGCTTATAGCTTTGTTGTATACGACTTATTGTTTTATATTGTGATTGAAGCAACTATAGCTTACAGAAAATATCTTTGATCCGTGTTCTGGTTCCTGCTTGTATATCGCTTACAGTCTATCATACCGCTTTTGCTAATACATTTTTTCAACTACATTCAAAATCGAAGACTTTGACATCATCCGCCCTTCATTTCTTTGTAGCAGCCAGTTGCTTATTCTTCTAAATCATAGAAAAAGGTACGGTCCTTTATTGGTAGAATCGTTGATAATCATCGGAAACATCGACGTTTTCCTAAATAATGCCGACTATAGTAATAGTGATCTTGGCAAGGAAGTCATATAAGGCTGAAGAATTCTACGAACTCAATTTCTATACCATTTCTTCTGTTCCCCAGGAATTTTGGAAGCACAAGCAGCTCTGGACTCGGTGAACAAGTTCTTGAGCTAAAGAAATGTCCTTAGTCTGTGAAAAAGTGGTTCGCTCTCTCCTAAACTTTTCCTGTCCTTGGGCTTACTGGGTGCTAAGCGAAAACTCTCGTAACCTGACTTGCCTTCTCTTTCTAAACCCAAATGTTTTATCTCACATATTTTCTATTACTATCATTTATCATTTTATATTTATCATTTATTTATCTTGTTAGATGAATAGTGCCTAAATGCATAGCGAACAAAGTCAGATTTTATCGAATGGTATACTACCACACGCTTCCGGGCACACCTGTGGGTTTCTCCCTCACATCACGATTTGAATGGAAAGCACTTACTATTCAATCAAGCTGATAACGCAACCGCAAAGCATCTAGCACCCAACAAGTGTGCATGTGGAAAACCCATTAGTGTCATGCCAAGCTATCTTCTAGAGGCTTCAATAAAGAAGAAAACATTGCTCAAATGCGTAAGAAGCTGAAATACCGATTTACGTGCTTTCAGGTTCTTAAAATATTCGGGGTAAATTGGTATAGCTGGAATTTGTGGCTAATAGTATCTAGTCAACTGTGGCAGATTTGACGCCTCGCACTGATTTCGCCAGATTTCACACATGTGACATAGCTGCACTACTCGCTTGCATACACGACGATGCACAAATGCCAACTACCTCACAATAAAGTTAAGCCAGTAATAGTATCCTATTGGAGTATCGCCAAACCTCAATGGGATTAACTGCATCACCGGTTGCATATTAAGTTCTAAAAAGTTGATTGAAATTGAGATGACCGAGAGCAGCCATGTGTTCAATGGATTCGAGGCATTAGTGGAGCGTCTTTGATTATAGAAATAATCAAAAGGATGGAGGAGTGCTTAACTTTAACGTGCATACCCGGCTGTTGCTGCACAGCTTCCCTTATTTTCTTTTACTGTTTTAGTCTCACACAAAAAGGGTGAACGTTGCGGTTCAGGAAGGTAAACGCGTTCAAAACAATACTAAGCGTATTCTTTCATGGTAAGCGTTTTCCTCGGCTCCTTCCCTCTCAAAAGCGCAATCTTTATTTTCCCCACGGGACTTCCTCCCACTCTTAAAGGACGAATTCACGATGAAAAAGCAACCCATTTCAAATTAACCCAGGGATGGTGAGTGGTACACGAAAGAAGGAAGAACCATGAGAAACGGCCCAGAACCCGAGAAATGGTACCCCTTCCTTGCCCGTTGATTCGAGCATTGATGCGACTCTCATCGCTGTGCCCTCTTCACACTACTCTCTCTCAGCTATCTAATCACTCGCCACGTATTGAACTACGGCGAGTGATCAGATGATCGGTGGGCGGAGATCGCCGACCCGCCAGCTTTGAGGCATGATAGGTCGCCGAGGTCAAATTTTTCCATGCGAATTGCGCGTCAGTTCGCCACCCTCAGGAGGTCCGTGGGTCCCTGCCTGGGTCAGTTTCCCTTTCTTCGACCTTCATTCCAATCGTGAATTCCTTCCTTTAAGCTCAGTCGTAGCTGCTCACCAGGTGAATATTAATTCCATAGACGTCCGTGTTATCCAGCAAAAGAACCCACACCCATTATACGAAAAAAAAAACCTGAATTCACAACTCTAAAGCTCTCAGCCAAATTGGCATTGCTGTAGACTGCGCCACAACGTTCCGCTTACTGGATGAGACCTCAGTTTCTCATCATTAACTATTCCATCGAGAATTTATTATTAATAATAAGTATACTATTTTTCGACCGGTTGGATGAACGATTACTCCACAAAAAATGCGACCACAAGCGAAACGCACCTTCTACATCGAAAAATTCGGGAACGTGTAAGCCCACACCACCTCCCGCCCCCCCCCCACCACACGCGCCCTCATACCGAGTCCCAAAAACTACCAGAGCCATCAATGTGTAAAGAATTTCTTGCCAGATATAGCTACTTTCTTTCTAGACACAGTGCGCGTTTAACACGCGAATGTGCCGGCTCCGTGACTGACCTCATCCTTTGGGGATGACCGAGGTGGGTGCGGCCAATTCGTACACCGTTGTTGCAGGTACCTTTGAAAACGCTCCATGAGCACAGTTCGCACGCCACATGTGAGGCCGGTTCAGACTTTGCGAATCCAGCGACTCGCTAGTAATCGCTGGATTCGCAGAGATAGGAGCTGTGCACCAGCGGTGACAACGAGCCCTGTACCAGCGATTCGACACTGATTGAAAATGCCGCGGCTCATTTTAAAAATTGGACTCTCCCGTTTCCGGGCTAACGAGGCATGAGAGTGAGAAGGCACATGCATAGTCGGTCGTCCGACAACAGCGATCGTAACTGTCGCACACCATTAGATGCGTATCGATTGTCGGGAGTGCGACATACGATCGTTGCTGTCGTACCACTGTTACGATCCTACTATTCCACATTAGGCCGAGGTCACAATCTGCAATTCGAGCGATCGCTTAATGCAATCGCTGAGAATCGAGTGTTGTGCGCAAGGCGAATCACCGTTGCACCAGCAGTCTCAACGATGCTCACCAGCGGATTACAGACACCTAGGTACCACGATTCATGTAGTGGCGGGACCCACGCGACAGGGAACGCCCACGTTCACTGTCCACTTATCAAGATCCGCGCCACTATCTCTTCCTCTTCTTCCGAACAGCCGGAGTCCACTGTCAAAGTGACACTGTTAAAAGTGGCAAACTGAAACGTGCCGCACACTAATTGTAACATGGCCTCCTGGCCCGGTACAATCGTTACGACGCGCGGTCAGGGTCAACCGTCTGTTCGAACTGTTCGAACGAAGGGGTCGCATTTTGGTCGGAAGGGGGTCGCAATTTCGAGGACTGTCAGCCACAGGCGCGCGTGGCGTATCCGAGGGCAAGAATTGTTTGTGCAGACCGCATTAGATTCGATTAATTATGCACAGAGAGACAGTTTTAGGCAAATTACGGTGTTTTCCTTGAGGAATAAAGAACAGTTGAATGCATCCCTATGAAAGGTTTGACTTCTCGGGGCTGAAATTAAAGTTCTTCGGGACCTAATTTTCTGAGGACGATTCTTCCAGACAACGGTAAACATATAAGAAAGCAGAAATCTCGTAGTCTTCAAAAATGTCTTCGCCCCTCCCCAACAGTTCTTTGAAGGAAGTTATTATTGCTGAAAGCTCAAAAACTCGCATGTGCTGCTCAAAAACCTATGGGAACAAAATGTTCGAACGTGTGATTTTCTCGAAAAATAAACTTTTGAAAAACGGTTTGGTGCTTGTTAGAAAGAGCAAATCCTGTACTTTCACCCCATGAAAAAAGTGCATCACAGAAATGAAAATGAAGTGAGTTATGCCCCGCTTAAGCCCAAAAACTCGCGATTTCAAAAAAAGTGTTCGGCAAAACCCCCCAAAATGTTCGAACGTGTGATTTTCTCGAAAAATGAACTTTGAAAAACGGTTTGGGCTTGTTAGAAAGAGCAAATCCTGTACTTTCACCCATGAAAAAAGTGCATCACAGAAATGAAAATGAAGTGAGTTATGGTCGCTGAAAGCCCAAAAACTCGCTTTTGCACGAAAAATGTTCGAACGGGACAATTTTTTGAAAAAGGGGACAATCACTAAACTTTTTATACTATTTTGTTAGAGAAATATTTGAAGTTTCTGAAACTTTTTACAGCTATCAAAACCGTTCTTTCGCCCATACGAAGATTTTATGGGCCTTCAAAGTTGAAGGTGCGCCTTCTTAGAATTTTGGGTTTTCCACTTCTAACAGAAGTACTTTCCGGAGAGTTAGGCAATCCTTGTAGTTTTCTGGAAGCGCACCTCAGGCACAATCAAAATCTACCTCAACAAGTCAAAAAATACGTCCCAAGAAAGTTATTCCCCTCTAATTTTTTCTTCGCCGCGTCCCGTTCTTCCAGCGCCCGGGTGATACCTGCCGCGCTCCAAGGCCGACGCGACGACGCGCAGACGCTTTCTGGCGCAACGGATTCATGTCTAGCACTCTTATTAACAAAAACAGGGGGTCGCAACTGGACCCCCTCGAGAGCTAGGGGGTCGCAAAAATCCCGAAAATGTTCGAACGTGACGGTTGACCCTGGTCCTAGGAGGATCGGTCGATCGCCCTGGTGCAGACATTCGATTCGCTACAAAAACGCGGTGATCCAGCGATTCCGCTTGCCGAAGAAAATATAGAAGTCAACCGCGGCCCTCTAACATTAAAACTATTCGATATACCATCACCGCGCATCCCGGTTTGTATGGAGTTTGCATGCGGTGACGGCGTCTCCTCCGCTGAGCGACGCCGGCCTTATAACGATAAAATTAACGATCGTGCACATTACGATCGTTCCTTTTGGACGACGACTATGCATGCCATGGCTCTACGGAACAAACTTGAACTCGGTCCTTGAGCCCGCAATTTGTTGCTTCTCTCCGCTCTTCGTATGAACAGCAGTTTAATGACATGGGTGATCTGACGCATTCAAACTTTTGCCACACTTTAATTGGCTCACCTACTCCGGAAGTTCATCCTTCCTCCAAGGCTTAGTCCTAAGGCTCTCACTTCCTATCTGGGATTCGAGTCCAAAGGCGCTGTTCCCTAGTCGTCTGCGCTCTGACCATTCGCGGCGGGCGACAGGATTATTGGTGCGTCCGGGGTGCACGCGGCGAATCGCGCGGCGGGCTGCGCGGCAATCTGGCCGAGGCAAGTCTTCGTGGGCTCTTGCAGCTGCTCAAAACGAAACTTCCTACACGCGGGAACGGTGAAATGCAGCGGTGTCAGTGAGGAGATTACAGCGAAAGGCGATGAAAAAGATATGAGTTAGAGAAACTTCATAGAAATGTCACTTTTACCCATATTATAAATATGAATAAGAAGCACTAAAAATGGAGTCATTTAGTGAGATGTTATTTATTGTCAACTCTATATCTTTGCTAATCGCGGCGCTCCTGTCCTTGGGGAGAACTTTCAAAACAGGGCCAATGGAAGGTGACACTAGAACTAAGCTCCATGAGAAGGCTATAACAGCAATTTGCTATTCCTTATTTTTTCTCTTCCTGCCGCTGCTTTTGAATATCCACGTGTTGAAATACAATTCGAATCGCAGAACCTTGTGGATTCTATCCACTGCCCGCGATGACTTGCCTCGTCCGGATCATCGCCGACGGCAACCACCGCCCGACTCTTCGCCGCAACCCGACGCACCGTAAAGTCCTCCACCATCTCGCGGCAGAGATCAGAGAGAGAGTTTCAAAGTAGTCACGTAATCCATGGTCATAGAAGGCACGAGAAGCTGAGAAAGTAAGCTGAAACTTGCAAACGAGAGGGTATCCCGCTACTTTCAAACAGTATTGAGTTGCTTGTACATCATTCGATCCGCTGTGGCAACGCTCATACACCGCAATTCGCTAGCGATTTGCTGAATTCGCAAAGTCGACACCAGGCGGGTTGCGGCTGCAATGCAGCCGCTCCTACAGACTGCGAATCTAGCGATTCGCAAGCGAATACTCAGCTTTCGGAAACGAGCGGTATCCCGGACTCGAACTGTGCTCCAACGTTCGCGAACGACTGTACCGCATAAGTTCGATCTCGCTGTAACATTGCAACGATCTTCTATCTCGACGATGCACTAGCTTAATCGAAGATACGCAAGATTGGGACACGCGACCTACAGACTCGGCGTGCTTGCCGCAACTTCCCAGAGGTTGCGCCCTCAAGGGGATCGGTGCTCTACCATTCTTTCCTTTTTCCAGTAGTCTATCTGCTTGCGCAATAATCGATAAGGCCGTTGCTTGCCAGACGTGCATGCCCTCTACACCTCATCATCCATTTTTGTGTCGCGCATACCATACTTCGCCCCGGGAGGCTTTCATATGGTGCGGTCATATTGCGATGGCGCATTGCGCTGTAGTTGTTCACCAAGCCCTTCCCATCAGGGTCAACCCTACGTTGTTACGAGTAACAACGGGGGGTCGTACTCAGTTGAGCTTGGAGGGAGGGGGGTCGTACCCTCTCGGTGGCCGACAGTGGGATTCTTCGGTAATATCGGATAGATACGCCAGCACGTTACGTTTTCGTAAGATGACTTGGCCACCTACTTGAGCACCTATAAAAGCAACGCCTTCCTCTAAATGTCTTCATAGGCTATCTAGCAGATCCTAAATTAAACATAAAGCACTCGATCTTCTCAAGAAGTAAACGACAGTTGAAACCTAAGAATAACTTCCGTTGTCTTTCGAGAAACTGAGCTTGAAAGACAATTCACTCCCCAAAATACGAGAAATAACCCAACGGATAATTTTAAACGCTGATCTTCTTTCCCCAAATCATCTTCTCCCCCGCTTCAGAACGCTTGGGTGCTCATTAGAAAGCTTGAAACCTGTAGTTTATTATACCGTGTTCAGCTTCCCAAATGAATGACTTTGAAGGAAGTTATGATCGTTTGAAGGTCAAAAAGTCGCGGTTCCAAAAAAATAGTAACGCAAACCCCCAAAAAAGTAACAACGGGACTAATTTTTGAACTACTGATCTTTCAGGAACGCTTGGGTGCTCCTTAGAAAGCTTGAATCCTGTAGTTTATTATACGTGTTCAGCTTCCCAAATGAATGACTTTGAAGGAAGTTATGATCGTTTGAAGGTCAAAAAGTCGCTTTGCAGAAAAAAGTAACAACGTACTAAATTTTTATTAAATTAACTTTCGAAGAATTTTTACCCATGGTTGGAGAGAGAATAATTTGAATTTTCCAAATCAAATCACTTCGGCGCAGAAGCTCGAATATGAAGGAAGTTATAGCCTTAGAAAGAGGGGTGTAAAAATTGTGTTGCAATTGAAGAACGTGAAGGATTTCAGTATTTCAATTGGAGCGATAATTTTTTCTGACTTCTCATAAGTTTTTATCAGGTAATATTGTCAATATTCCGGTCACTGGTTCAGTTTATTTCATCTCCTAGTTTGGTAACCCTTTGGAGTACACGGATATCTTTGAATGCATCTCATTTTTTTCGTGTTTGGAAGCAGCGATGAATATCTGTCGTGGATTTTGCTAAAGTTTCATCTTTGATGACTTACATAGAGATGAATATTGATGGTAAACACTGCCTCTACACAAGTGTCAAATTAAAAGTGCGGGTGGCGTAATCAATATCCACATGGACAGGGGGGGTCTAAAACTGTCAAAGCAGTAAAACACACGATAGGGTGACCCTGCTCCCATCTCTACCAGATAACACGTCCGGATCACCGAACAATTAGATCTCGTGGATCGACCTTCTTTTATTCTTAGAATTTTTTGATCAGATGAGTGCTTGATTGTAGCCGTCCAAGATTAGTTTACTTTATTAGGCCAACGTTTCGGCAACTCACCGACGACCGTCACGGCATTTCCGGTGAAACTTTCCTCAGACGGCGAGATAGGGGAAAATACATTTTGTGGAGGCCTCGTCATTTGTGGTGTGTGGGCTGCACTCGACGCACGGTTTCGGGAGACAGAGGTTACAATGTGCTTTTTCATTGCCATAACATGTCCTTATACCCGTTATTGTCAAGCGTGTTGAGTCGTGGAGAGAAAACCACACAAATTCATTGGATCATAGAATGTTTCGCGCGGATGGCTCCTCTATTAGGCTGCTGTCGGAGTCCGCGATCCGTCTCAGCTTTTGCCGATTTTCGCGAATTGCGCGGAACCTGCGACGGACCGCAAAAATTGCAAGTGTGTGAACATTTGAAACACTGAATAAACAAACATGGAACTACGAGCCAGCTCTTCAGCCATCTTATCAAGCAGAAGTGGCGGCAGGATTGGGAACACCTTGCAGTATTGATCGGGCACTTGTGATTTCCTGACCCGTCGCGTGAATCGCGCAAATCGCGCAAACCGCGAAAATCAGCGAAACCTGCGACGGATCGCGGATTCTGACACCAGTGTTATGTTGCTCATTTTGATCACGCTTTCAAACACTATCCTTCCTGAACACCCACAAGTTGATAGTGCCATGGTAGTACTGCACTGCAGTGCTGCAGTGCTTTGTTTGAATAGCTTGTAAATAAAATATAGGTCTGCTGAACACTGTCAAACTGATATCG
>MU889638.1:0-18014 GCA_036418205.1 Ostertagia ostertagi
GAAGAAGATGCTGATGTTCCGAATAAAGACTTTGACGATGATGGAACATCAGCCGACGTGTTCTGAAGACAACGATGAAATGAGTAACCTGATAAGAGATCAAGATTAAAGGTGGTGAAAGTTTGCGAAGAAGTTAGCTAACAGAGGTTCGTGAGATCCTACTTCCTACATGAGCCCTATAAATAGAATTGATTGCCAGACCAGTCATACTCCAAATAATACAGCAACAGGTTATACATATAGGGTAAAACGGGGGGAATCGGTACAGTGGCAAGTACCACTGCTTATCACGCGCACGGTTAGGGAAGAAATCCGTCCAGGCGGGACAGACCATCCATCCCTTTTGTGTCGGGTAATTGGTACTAAGTTAGTCTAGGAGCATTGAAGAAACACTTGCATCAGCTGTCCCCACAAGTCATTGCATAATACAGAACTTATTCAAATGCCACTACGATCGTGAGCGGAAATAAATCCGAAACCCTCAGGTTAAATACGACTTGATTGAAAATGGTGATGTGATCGGGATCAAATAGTTCGGTGATAGTCTCTCGCGGTCCGTCCCACATTTCCAAGCAAAGGTTAGAATTTCGATTCACCAAGAAAATGGTCCCATAAGGTAATTTGACCTCCTAAGTACAAATATCAAACCCGTCCAGAGTGGAAATAACTTTGGACACCAAAATTATCGAGACTGTAGCACGAGGGAGTTTGGTGAGCTGGAAATCGCTCGTCAAACTTCCCAAGGGGACCAAATCCCGACAGGAAGACTCTGACGAGTTGTAATAACGTTAACCGTCTCATGGTTCTCCATGAACTATTACGCATCCGATATTTGCTTCAGAATGTAAGAACAGCATCGAGCGTTAAGCCCAGTTTTCAGTAAAATTTAGCCCAGACGACCCAACAAGTTCATTCGACAGATCATGTCGTCCCGAATGAATAGTCTACTTCAGGAAGGTGCATTTCGGAGCAATAGTTCCGCGCGCGTTATGCTAATATCAATTTTAGGGGGAGGAAGCTTCGGGGTGAGGGAACCAACGCGCTTCTGTGAAAAGAGAACTGGGTGAATATGATTTCTTCTAACAGTGAAAGAAAATGTCTATCACAGTTTTGAATGTATTGAATGCTCTGCACCAAAATGTCCCACCTTAATGACATAGACCCAACAGATCTGATAGCAGTCGGGTGCACCACTTCTACCGACGTCTCCGATCAAGTGACAACAACGAACGATTATCTCAACTAGACCTCGCAAGGAGACGCTAGAGAAGAGCAGCCACTTGTTGGGTTCGAGTCTCTGCAACTGATGGGTTCGCTAGCCTAGAGGTTTGCTCACATGCAAAGCAACTAGGAGCGGATGAAAAACAGCCTCATCCTGGCCTCAGTCCACTTTCGAGGATGACTCCCTTGCGCCACGGCTTAGGTATCTGCGTAAGCAGACAACCCAGCGTGTAGTCGATGCACCAGCAACGCATCAGCGATAAGCTGTGGCGTGCAGCAGTAATGGAAGGACTGATGGAACCATACTGCATCTCTATCTATATCCTTTATATCTATATAATTCTCTCTACTATATATCTATATCTCTTATAACTTGTTCCACTATTGATCACTAGTGGGGATATCTATCTCTATCTAAATATCTATATTATATCTTTTTAGAACTCTAATCTATTTCTCGTATTCAGAACTCGATGAAAGAAAGTGCTCAAAATCGTATCTATAATATATATTATCCTTCGTAATATATATCTAAATTGCTCTCCTTTTTATCCCATTCCGCTGCGCTGTCACATCCTTTTCTGCACCACTCTCTTGTGCGCTTTTGATATCCTGGGCGGAATCACTTTGAGTCACATCCAAATTACTGGATCCACCAAAGCTGGTTCCGACATTGCCTTGCCAAGCATCAGAAGCACTTGCAGTGTAACGCACTGTAAGGGTCGCACTGAATGCAGTATGTATATATATGCATCATATTAATATCTCGAATAGTCATATTACGGTCTCAGGAATGAGAATTAAGATGGAAAATCTTCTCTCTCGACGGAAACATGCTCTCAAAGTATCTATATTATCTATACTATTTTCTATTTGCGCGACGAGCCGAATCCAACAGCGTATTTTTTTTTGGTGTGTGTGGTGTCTTTTTGATATATCTTGTAGCATCTTTATGCGACGCTCCAAGCAGCACGACTTTGGCCTTAAATGAGGAATAAGTTAATAATTCAAAACATGACGGATTTTACAATGAAACGTCCAACAAACTCACCTTCCATAGCGCGTAGATCCTCTTCGGTCAGCTGATCGAGTTGCGGCGGAGGACGAGGCATTTCCATAGGAAATGGAGGTAGTGGAGCCATGAATGGGAATGGAGGAAATTGTGGCTAAAGTGATATTAATTATCATCTACATCTAGTAAAATTATCCAGGTTCAATACCATGTCTTGGGGAAATGGTGGTGGAAAAGCGGGAAAGGGTCCTGAAGGAAAACCAGCAGGCACTCCACCCACCGGATTTGGGAACGCTCTCGGATCATTGGTTCGTCCTTCTCCTTCTCCACCACCAGCAGCAGCAGGAGCTGTCTGCAATATGCCAAATCAACAACAAAACGCAAGATATCTATATGTTGCTTCTCACATTGTCCTGAGTCGGTGGTCGAGGTTGAGGAACAGCAAACTGATGCGCCATAAATGGAAAAAGATTCGGAGGTAGACGAGCATTGACAGCCCTCTGTTCCTGAGCAGGAACGTGTTAGGCTGGCGGCTGGCACAGCGCCGTTTGCTGCTGCACGTTGACCGGCTGCCGCTTAAAAGATCTGATGTGTTATGTGCAATCATTCTTTTACACGTTCGCTGAACCGTAATGTTGATCTGGTGAATAATGCCACTATTCGCATTTACGGTTGCGCATAAATGCCGATATTACAGCATAAAGGCATCCTACAATAGAACACAATTTTGGATTGGGTTGCGAACTGTCACTCAAGACAAATAAATACTTGCGTCCATGTTTTCCTATGGGTTTTATTATAGGTACACTCCGTTTCATGCAGCCAGAAATCCACGTGGCACACGTGGCTAAATTCTCGATGAAAAGGTGACGTCACGTGTGCTCAAAGATGTTCTTGATTCGATGCCACGTCAATTTCTCGTCAATTTTCTTGCACATTTTCTGGTTATTTGAAGGCGAGGGTAATGTGATTGCGAAAATGAGACACGAATCCATTCTGAAAATGTCGGGGCTGCCATGAGAGAGAGACAATGAGCATTACACCGTATCTCACGATAGTCGCTATTTGGGGATTTCGTCTGAATCCTTGAAAAAATGCCCATCGCGTGCAGCTTTACAATCATCTAGCGGCTTTAATTACTATCTAGTTGCTCCTCCCAATTCGGTTACTATGACTAATAGATTTCTTCGACGATGATTCCTATATTCCTTTTCTCTAGGTACACTTCCGCTGACAATGAGTCCGACTTCTACAAATTCAAGTTCTTATTCGAATTTGTATTCCCTGTCCCATTTGAAGCTAACGGACAGCTTAGCCGAGCGGTGCGTCATGCTTTTATCAACTCTAGCATTAAGAAACCTCGGAAACACCGTGCTTCTCCATCTGATCTGCAAGATTAGAGCACGATTTCGCCTCTGTAGGCTGAGAAAACCCTCACCTAAAATGTCCGTCCTACAGTGGGGCATGTTTGCTGTCGTTGGAACCAACTTCGCAGACAGTGCGTATGGAAGACATGCCACAGGGAAGTCGTTTCGGTGTTGATTCTGGTGTCATTTCATCTCGACAAATGATGCATGTGGCATCCATTGTAGCCAGATCTTCAGCTGACACAATTGGAAATAAGCTGAAAAGAACAAGTATAAGGAAGTGAAAGTATACACAAAACAAATAGAGTCCATTAAGGAGGAGTTAAGGAAGGCGATGTGAACAGACTCCATAGCCTTTCACTTCATTTGATATTCTATGTAGAGTACAGAACTCAGACTGTGCAAAGAACTGAGCAACTACAGACGGTTCTTGCCCCAAAGACTGCTGTAACCATCTCCAATAAAGAAACCCAAAAGTGTGTGGCCATCGTTCTAGGACCACTTACTGGGTCTGTCGCGAAGAGTATTATTTTGCTGATATCTCCAAAACAAAAACGAAAACGTTGCCTGGATGTATACGCAACGGTGTGTTTCCCAGATACTTCTCCTCGAACAGATGGGATAATACCCCTAGACGTGCTAGATCCCTTAACGCCTACTCAGTCACTGCTTCCTTTTGAATCCATCCTCCCTCTATGACAATAATGAACCGAAACACAGTTTAACAATGAAAATGGCTAAACACACTTTCATGGCGTTTATGGCTCTTCGACTCAAAATGACATCATTGACCGCTTTATGCAAAGCTCGCAGAGATAGATAGAATGGTCGCACTGAGAATAACGGGAACGAGTGGACGCGGAGCATAACAGCGGCGAACAATCCATACAAAACGCATCGTATAAGATCTATAATTATGTTGACAAATTCAACGCTGAAATAACGCTGAACACAGCAAGCTAAGAGCTGAAAAACCACTAATGAAGAGTTCGCATAGAAGCATAATAAACAGCCTTTGTTCTCCCACGCTTTAGCGCGTTCGCAATCGTCGGCATCGTGAAGGAACTATACTTTATCTTACATGGATCACTAAAAGCCATCAGATTGGCAATATCTAAAATTGCGATCCAATGAGGCTACATGACTAAGTTATTAAACAAACACATGAAACTAACTTACTCAAATCCGAAAACGATTTGGGCGCTAGCGCCTTTGAGTAACGTAGTAAAATAGGCATGAGAAAGTAGGTAAGAGTCTGTGGCACCAAGGAAGGCAACAATACCTGTGAATAAATCGTATAACACTATCTTCCTGATAATTATGAACGCATAAACTGCACGCAATATATTACTTACGAGGAATGCTCAATTGGTCAGTCCGGCCATTTGTAATGAGGTGTAGTCCGCTGTACTCGTCTTGCGACGCTGAGCTCAAATCCGTTTTCGTTATCTGCGGAACGATTCTCTGAAAGAAGTTACGAGGGAATCTTCTCACTATGGCTTTTTTCACTGTGGCACCCTCTACATTCCCCTATCCTCCATGGTTCGCATAGAGAAGAGCCAAGAGCATCCCACATAGTTGCATTATGGCTAAGCCAGACTCTGGGAATTTCCTCCTCGTCCTATCTTCCAGTTTCGCATTATGGACGAACTTGACACACGGAACAACACAAGCACAAGCTGTAACTTAAAGCAACAGTTCAGGAACGGTTTCGCGGGAAAAAACCACCAATAATGAAGTTGTAGATGAAAACCAGACGATTAATGTATGAAAAACTGGAAAAAAACGTCGGGGAGGGTCTTAGACAGGTACTCTCCCTCTGCCGCTCAGCAATGGATAAAGACGCACGTTGGACGAGTTGTCTGAACGTGCCCGCTGTAAACGCGCTCCATTTTTCAATCAATTTTCCCTGTGGTCCCAAAACGAGCACGATTGCCGACGCGTCCAATGACGGCCGGCAAGGGGGCGGGATTGGGGAAATCCCCAAGAACACCCATGTTTGAGGGACTTTCCACCCTGTTTTTGAGTTTCTGAGGTAAGTTCGTTTATTATTTCCACTGCATATGTTCTTCACTAGGGCTCGTGTATCCCTCAGTAGTAGTGGCATTGAAATTTTCGGACCCTCCCTGAACTGTTGCTTTAATTTCAATAATTGCGAGCATATGTGATAGTTCTTCACATGGTGATGATCAAAACAGCTTTTCGCAGTGTGCACAGGGAATAAAGAAAGATTAGGGGATGTAGAGGGTGCCACAGTGAGAAAGCCACAAAGAGAAGAATCCCTCGTAACTTCTTTCAGAGAATCGTTCCGCAGATAACCGAAAACGGATTTGAGCTCAGCGTCGCAAGACGCGTCCATTGGACTACATCTCATTTAAATGGCCGGACTGACCAATTGACCATTCCTCGTTAGTGTTTCGTTAAAATTTACATATGCATGTTCACGATCATGCTTTCAACAGTAATAAAGTCAACGCAACATTTCAATGCATAGAAATGAGAATGAAAACTAACACATCATCCGGATATGAAATTTTAGCGTTATGACAGGACTGCGTTCCATCATATCCACACGGTCGTCAGCCAACCAATGAAAACTTTTTACAAACAGCAAGCCAACAAACTGCATTACAAACAGTGGCGAAAAGTCGTCTCGAAATACCGTAAATGCCAAGCATGTTTCTAATACTGCATGCCAGGCACGTTCTGATAAATGCTGAAATGAAAGTAATGTGATCGCAGTTAGTTCAACACTCATTCATCAAAGAGAACTATTATATAATTGCAGAGGACTTTCAAGCAGAAATTGCTCGAAGTAGCCCAGAAGGTGTAACAGTTCGGTTGTTAAAGCACCAGAGAAATAATGATCGAGTAAAAGAAACAGATACACACCTCAGCCTCCGAAGCTCGTAGTTCACCGAAGAATATTTTTCTGACCATTTGAAATAGTATATACACTAGAATAAGTGCCTGCACATAAATGACCTAAAACAATAAGTTAAATCCTTCAATATTGCAGAACAACAAGAACAATGACTCTCAGGGAAAAAGAATCGAGAGGATTGTCGACAACAAAGATTTGACGCTTTGGAGCACACGTATAGTTCACGGTATGCGGTAGCGTGGGACTCGGATGAACTTATTTCTAACTTAATAGATAAGTCGGGAAGGAAAATGTTAAAATCCCCACGACCAAACCATTATGTCTCAACGTTAGAGTGACAACACCTTCGACTGACTAAGGCGGAGGATACTCTCAAGGATTGAAAAGACAAAACTTCACCTAAGGTCGATCCATGCTCTGCACAAGTATGGTCAGCAAAACCAATCACTGCATGCGTAGTGTGGCGCTTAATACTATCACAGGAGGCCAGAGGGATGTATGTAGAAGACAAGAGAGTATGCCAAGAAGATATTATTGCTGAAGTCATCAAAGGACTAGACTAGAGCATTACATTAACTAGATCATAGCTATTAAGGAGATGAGAAGCAAATGGTACGAGCATTTCACCGAAATAAGTATGGTGTAGAGCAACCGAGAACTTAAAACAGGATGTCAAAGCGTTTTACTCCAGGATAGCGATGTGCTATTGCACGACTTCAGAAATTACAAAGCGCGCTGACATACAAACTTCCCTTGGTGATTTTTAGCGCCGAGATTCCTACCAGAGCATAGAGGAGAAATGAACGCGCTAGATCGCTAAAAAGTGCCATCGTGATTATTGTTTCAAATGTTCTGAAGAAAACGGGAATAGCCTACTACTTCAACTATCAATCACTTCCCCTGATGTTTCACACTCCGAACATCTTTCAATAGCTCTGGACACCACACTCAGGGAGGCATTTGCGTAATCGCAGACCCAGCGGCTCGGAGGTCACTTTCAATTCTCTCAGCAGATGCTCACGAGAAGGATGGATCACGTTCTAGACGCCGAATGTGTATTATCAACAAGGCACACTAGAGAACTTAAATCCGTTTGTAATTTTGTTTCCACTTCATTTAGTCGATTGCGATTTCTCAAGAATACTGTGTCACTTCACTTGCTTCAAATTTTCGGAACAGGCTGAAAAGGGCGTGAAAAAGAAACACAATGCCATAACAACTTGGGAGCAAACTTAAGAGGAGTCTATCTGGCAAAAAGATAGGCACAGCACCTTAAATAATCAGGTAATTTCGGAAATCGTGTGTCCTCGAAAAAACTAGATTTAGTATCAAGGGGAGGTAAATTTCGAAAATCGTCTCGAAAAAACTGTATTAAGTATCAAACGTCTCACCATCATGCTGGCATTGCTTTTTGTTATGTAGACAATCGATGGATAAAACTGCTTGTTCACGACGAAGGCATTCGTGACTGTTGCCGCCGTTGCCACAAATGAGCCGAAGGCAGAGAGACACCCGGAGAGATGATATCGCATGACGAAGTTCACTTGCGCCAATGTTGGTCGAGGATAAATCGCTTAATCCTGCAAAAGAAGACACGATTACGCTTGAAAAGCAAGCGCGAGTGCACGACAATGAACTAGACTGCTTGAGTACAACGACAACAGCGTGTTCTTGAGTCATTAATTCCTTGCATCAACGCAACACAGGCTTACTTAAGATCTGTTAAGAAAGGGTGTTACAAAGACTACAACAAAGATGTTGAGTTATGGTTCGACCAACAGGGCTTGAATACGCACTTACACTTCACGGGCAGCGCACTTATCCATTACAACACCAAGACCCCATGAAGCCTTACAAATTCTGAAAATAGCCCCAGCAACCGGGTAGAGGTGACAAGCACTTCAGCAGATATGAGTACTATGTGAGCACACTACGAGAAATAGTTTGGTGGCAAAAACACCGCTCATTCAGAAAGAGGCAAGAATAAATTATGTTTATATCAATTCGAAGCATCACAGATATGATAGACATCTAATCCTTGGTAAAAAATCATAGCGATAAAGTCGAAAACGTAATTCCATAAGAACGAAAACCTTGCGTGAATAGTATTTGAATATACAGGAAAGAAATGTAACCGGATATGGAAAATGTAATCCTATCACGTGAACCAATCGAGCTGTATTCATGCTACGTAGAAGAATGTTTATAAGACACGCAGGAAACCAGTGAAATTACCATACATAGCATACATCTTTCCTCATTACATGAGCAAACAAACTCCGCACATGATGTCATTGCTCTTCCCAGCGACTATAAAATTCTACACGAAATTAAGTTATTGAGAAAGTCCTGTTTCAGAAGAACGGAAAACGTGAACAGAGAATGGTCTGCTATTTACGTGAGGAATAAAACGAATATTATAAAGAAGACCATGAGCACACCAAAAACTTTGATCATCAACCACCGATTTTTGCTTATATTATGGAAGTACTTCACCAGTTCAGTATGTGCCGCATCGATGTTTATAGCTGTATCTTCGACATTCGAATCAATACTGAAAACGAGAATACGGAAAAGTAAATGATTTAAGCGTCAAAGTTTGAGGAACAGGCTATGCTTCTGCACTCATGCAAACGCAACACTTCCCACGCACCGCTCAGCCGGAACACTATGATGACGTTGCATACGGATGTAACACCAATTGCGAAATGGAAAACAGCACAAATAATAAAGGGGCGTGCAAGTGGCGTTTCCATGGGACCAAGAACTACTGCTCTGTGAGACTCACCGTGTAATCATTTCGCCTTGTTCACTAACTAAACTCGCCAATTGAGCAAAAATTTGTCCCAATTCCGATATAGAACCTTCTATCGTTTCCATGGCGGTGGAACGCGCCTGAGCATACGCGTCCGACTGGTCGTGAAGAGTTACCTGAAAGAGCAAATCAAGAAGATGAACTAAAATTTAAAAGAGGTAGTAACTGCAATAAGCCACCCTTCAAAGGTTACACAAAAGGCTTACCTGTTGCTGTACACGCATTTGCTCCATCGCACCCATATCCAACGTTACACTGTTGACACGAGGAACACCGTGCTGGTTATCATCATCAAGCAGTCGCGAACGTACTAAAAATAAGAGTTCCTCCAAACATATCTCAGCAGTCCTACTTAGAATTTCACAGATATAATTGCAATTGCATAGATTCATTTTAATTCTCCCTTTGAAAACGAAAAAGTGTATTACTTTATAATGGACTTTCGAAGAATAGAAAGAAGAACCATCAACGAATGTTTCAAAAACAAAGAGCTTACCATTTGAACCTGAAGATGAGGAGGGGAAGGAGGTAGGCAACGGATCTGCATTAGAGAACTTCTCCCGCCTATTCTTTTGGTGTTTCAAGTTCTTAACGAAATTATCACTAAATTAATACGTGCAAGATTCACGAACACTGACACATAATAACGTACTTCCGTGCTAATTTCCAGTACGCTCTGGAAATCCTTACTGACACTGGCCAATTTAGATTGCAGACCAAAACGACCAGCTGGCTAAATGTCAGGAAGTCGATCACCTTGGCTCAAAGTGAAACAATCCAATCCAAACTGATGGACGTTCCTTGATTTTTTGTTCCAGAATTACGTTCTCTGGAGAACTCTTGCAATGCGGCTATTTGCTTATTCAAGCTAGTGATATCCTAAACGTTGGATGTTAGAATAAGCTGCTATATTAGTTAGTAAACAAGTCCAAAAAATGAACGGGTAAAAATCACCTCTTTTACAATCTAGGCGGATGATCAGTGTGTGGGTGTGTGTGAAGAGGCTTTTTCTTTTAGCATCTCGGCAGCCTTTCTCTTGGCGCAAGTTGGCAAATTCGCGCATTCTCTGCGGTCAGAGACAGATCAAAACTGGCAAATCTCGCTTGACATTTGAGAAGGGGCAGAGGAAATGATCTGTTCACAAAAGACTGTAGAAGTGTCACTTTGCACTGTTGAAGTGCACTGAATTTAGGATCTCTTTTTCGAGTGTTGTGGAAAATATCGTTAGAATGATTTTCAGGTGAAACATTGATTGATTAACGTACTTTGGCAACAATGCATCCAGTCTTCAGGCTTCTTCGTGCTTGCAAAGACTTGCGGATTTGTTTACACATCTGTGTCTGAGCGACGGAGCTCTACTAATCGATGTTTATGGCGAAAACACTAGTATATTTTACACAAGCTGAACTTTGAAATGTAACCGAGCATTAACTAAGGATGTGGTGAGCATAATAAAAAGGTTCACTAAATTTCGACAGCCAATTTTTCATTGACTCGATAAAAAAATTCGCAGAACAATAGATTTTTATCATCAAAAAGCCATGCAGAACAACATTAGGAAAAGTCAAGTAAAGTGATCCACCTGGAGAGATTTGCATGTTGTCCTGAACTCGGCAGTTCTGTCCCTTGACGGCATCGTGAAACTTAATGAATCCAGTGGATCTCCAAATACGCTTAGTGTGGGGAAACTTTTTTCGATCGATCCTCTGGCAATAACGGCTCAGAAGGATAATGCAAGGAAGATGGAATGGAGGAGAACGCTTCCTAAATAGCGTAGAATCAATATGGTGTGTACATTTATCGATGTGTAGAATCCAACGATCTCTAGCGGAGATAAAATCCAAAGGAATGCAACAAGATTGATCAAACCAATAAACAATGGAACTGAATCTCAAAGGATCACTTTATAACAAACAAATTATCAAGTTTTAGAAGAACAAAAACAAACAAACCTGCGCCGAATTCCAAAGCTGAGTAGGAGAAGCTCCAAAAACTGTGCTACTTAGCGAAGTATAATTTCCAAATAGTGACGAAGAAACACTAGCTGACTCCTTTTTGGTGTCGTGATCAAAAACGGCAGGTACGTGGAATGTGGAATTGGAGTCAACACGTCGCCGTGATCTAATAGAGGAATCCGACATTCGACATCAACCTCCCCGACTGAAAGGAAATGACGTTATTTGAAGACTATCTGGAAGAGATCAGAGAGACGCAACCACTTCAAGTATAGTTAGAGAAAATTTCTGACACTTGGAACTTGAAAAGGCAAGGTATCGATCGAAACATATGTTTTATGCGCGTGGCGTGTTGTGCACAACACGCCACAGCCAATTTTTCCTTTGATATTCACTCTGTTTTGCCTGGAAACTCAAATTTTGATCCAAGATTGAGGACGAAATGTCACATAGTTTGAAATAAAGACGTCATTCGGAGTAAAGAAGTGCAGAATTCAAGAAAGAAGCGAGACGAATTGGAGATACCGTAGTAGCGAGGAACACGTCTGCTACCGTTACCGTATTCCACGAGCTTCACGGGTGGTCACTCGTTTTGTTTATTCACACCTTGACCAGCCAGGGGCTTACTTGAAAGTTTTCCCCATACCTTTGGAAATGCTTTTCGTTCATTCACAACAATTGTACGCAACATTCTACCGCAGCCTTTACAAAATTTGGCCAGTTTCGTTAAATTGCGCGCTGCTATTTCGCAGTAGCCTTTCAGTGTTTTTTTCTTAGTGGGAGTTTCAATCGTGTAATGAGCTTGACTATGGGTTTCATCGGGTGCTGGTATGGCGGCAAGTTTGCTATCCTGACGACTATGTGTTTGCTCAGCTGTTAGATTCGTATACGGACTGAACCGATTACAAAAAATGAAAATAGCAGCTCTCTTTGGCGGTTTGCGGAGGGAATGGACGGATAAAAAACTATCCAGGAAATTGAGAAATATGCTTAGCGCTCTTAAACTCCTTACTGCCGCCATCTCAGTGAGATGAATAGAGGGCCAGGGCAAAAGATATATACACCAAACTTCATAGGTAATGTTGATTTACGTATTTCTTAAACGTAAAAAAAAAAAAAAAAAAAAAAAAAAAAAAAAAAAAAAAAAAAAAAAAAAAAAAAAAAAAAAAAAAAAAAAAAAAAAAAAAAAAAAAAAAAAAAAAAAAAAAAAAAAAAAAAAAAAAAAAAAAAAAAAAAAAAATAAAATAAAAAATTATTCTAAAATATTTGGGCAAAAATAATAATAACCTGCGATGTATCATTTTCTACATTGTTTTTTTTTAACTAGAATCTATTCAGGAGGCATTACTTGGTTAACTGTATGATCGCTTACTTCTGTTAGTAAAGCGCATCAGAGTAGGCACTTCCACTGGACTAGGATGGGAATAAGCCTCCTGAGGTACTTCCTCTTTTTTCTTCTTACTTAGAATTCCTTGATATCAACCTTACTGTCGGAAATAAACTTTGCTGGCATTTATGGCAGTTTTCTTTCAGGTACAATCCATCAACAACCACCACCACAACAACAGGTACGTGTAAATATTTAGCAGTCATTTTATTTACTGTTAACTTTACTCGTTATTCAGTAGTATGAAAGGGTTCAGTGCAGACTATGTTGCTGAACTCTGTCCTATCGTCTCTTGTTCATTGTATTTCGTAGAGTTTTTCATTTACTGCCAGTTTATACCATTTGACATTCTGGTCCTCTTTCAGGGTCTCTTGCATAGGGCGCACGCATAGTCGGTCGTCCGACAGCAACGATCGCAACTGTCTGACTGTCTAACTGCATCTAATCGTCGAATACTCAGGCAAGTCCGACGATCGATACGCATCCAATGCTGTGCGACAGTTACGATCGTTGCTGTCGTCCGACCGACTATGCGTGCGCCTGTAGACGCGGGTTCAAACAGCTTCACAGATTATGCGGGGCGGTGCTAACTTAGTTGGGGGGGGGGCACGCGGCGGCGCGGCAGTCTGCTCGCCTGGCATGTTCGGAAATCCGTGGGCCAGGGGGAGTGTAGGCCAGCCTAGGGGGTGGGGGTGGGGGCAGTCACTTGACATGCGTGAAAAGCTGGAATGTTCGAGTTTACACTGTCTCGCTCGAGAGAGCCCAGGTGAGCAGACTGCCGCGCGCCGCGTGCGTGCCCCCCCCCCCAACTAAGTTAGCACCGAAAACTGCCTACCTAGATCCCAGCTGATTCACATACCAGTGAGAAAACCAAAGCCATAAACATCATTCCTGAAATTATTCTCGTCAGCCTGCAGGCTTAATTAGTTCAATAGTATGACATGAGGCGTAAAATTTATGACTCCTCCGATGCCACCGTCAGTGTCGAGGCTTGAGACCGAGCACGAGCATTTTAATATGGCAGCAGTCTGGGTGAATGCGCCGCGACCAAAACCTGTTCAGCAAGTCTCTCTAGATTGAATGGCACTGTCGAATAGTAAGTTTATGCCTGTCTGAGATATCTCTGGTAAGGGATGCTCGAAGTCTGTTCAGAACGTTTACCAATTTTCGTGCAGCTTAGATCTATACTCCCACTAGCAACATCTGCAATCCGATTGTGAACGAGTTCTGAATTCACAGTGAATTCTGATTTAGCAATTGCGCATTTGATCCAACCGATTCGCTAACCACTACACTGGTAGAGCATGTTTCTTGTAGTGAAATTTGGAAGTAATTATTTAAACTGTTCCCTAACTTTCTATAAATGCCAGCAGTAGTAGCTATGTTTCGTGTTTCCCGACACTAATAGCCTCTTGAGCGCAAAATTTTTGGATCCTAGTGAGAAGATATTTTCAATAATGAACTTTAGGTTCATCAGCAGCAACCGCCACAACAGGTTTACATTGTTACTTATGGTGTTGTTGGCCTAACAGATGCTTGTTTTTTATATGTCTAAGTATTGAAGGGTTGTGGGACTGTTTTAAGGAGTTTTGAAGATGGTGTCAAATTTAGGTAAATCAGCAGCAACCACCGCCTACCCCTCAACAGGTTGTTATATTTTTGATGGAATTAGTAATCACTAACAAAGGTTCTTTTGAAACCGTAGTTGGATAAAATGCAATGTAGAAACCCATTCATCTTAGCGATTTTCTACTTAATAGCTTTTCTATATGTAAAGCCAGATTATTATAATAAAAGTGTGGGGATTTTGCAAATCAGAACTGCTTGTATTGCTCTAAATTGATTGCAGTCCGTTTTGGTGGGAGCGCTTCTGGTGGCAATAGTAGAACAGATGAACATAGAATAAAGAGTCGGATTGAATGCGCTCCATGCCAGTAACTGGAGACGTATACGTAGTATATTGACTTTTTCAGAATTTTCTTTCGATTTCCAATAGGGGATTATTTGGTCTTCTTCATGAAGCAAGAAGCAGACCTTACTTTGGTCCCCGTAGAAGTGCTACTAAAATTTCACGACTTGTATAACTTAATCAGCCGGTATAATGGCTTGCACACCAAAGGCTTAAAGCAGTAGTCTTGGAACTGTGCGGAATTGAACTGTTTTTTGCATTTCAACCTTTCGCTTTGAAGTAAGGGGAAATTGGAGAAGTAGAACGATTGTTAAGGTTCAACAGCAGCAGCCTCCTCCCGTTCAACAGGTATCTGTAATTTATCGCGAAATATTCACCTAACAGATACTTCTTTTCGTGTCAAGTGTTTCCTTAACTGGCGGATCGTGGGCATAGGTGATGAGAAGTATGAGTGATCCTCGCATTACAGGTCCAGCAGCAGCAACCGCCACTTGCTCAACAGGTTTCTAAATTTTCCGTGTCAAGTATATCTAACAGCTGCTTGTTTGAATTGATGTCCGATTGAATTGGTGGCTTTGTACCGTGATAACCGTGCCAGAATTTTATATAACTCTAAGAGCGGTTCATCATAGTACTGCATCTAAATAGTACGTAGTTTCCTCTGTTTTAGGTCAATCAACAACAGCAGCCACCCCCTCAACAGGTCAATATAGTTATACGCTTTAAGCTTACCTAACAGCTATTTGTGCCGGTTTTTTCTTATTGGGTTGAATGGTTCATGGTTGGTGTTCCACGGTGGCTGTATTCGAAAATGATTAACATTCATGTTTTTCATCATTTAAAGGCATATATCACGATTGCCGAGGTAAAGATGTAGTCGCGCCCAGTGGTGAAAATAGATCAACCAGTTTGCTTACTGGTAGAGAAGATAGCCATACGAACCTAGAAAAAAGCTAATCATTTTTTTTTCGATTGTGACTTGTGAAAATAGCGCGAAGAGGCTAGGTGTTTACATGCGTTCTCACTTATGTTGATGTTCTCCAAATTCGGCGATATCCTATGAGGTTCCATAACAGGTTACGGGTTGTGTTATAGATCTGTTGCTTCTTTTGAGGTAATGGGTCGCAATTTTCCTTGGCTACGTGGATATCATCAGTTGGAAGGCGTGGCCACAAGTAGTGATTGAATTCATTTAGACCAAACTGTTTCTAAATTCTCTTATTCTATTTTGTGCTGAAACCTAAGGCAACTCAACAGCTGCGATGAATTGAATTGTAATGCAATAAATCATATTATTCTCGCGCAACCTACATCTTACTCATTCTCTCTATCTACGACCACACAGACTGCCCCCGCGGCAATAGTTTATCTTACAGAATGCCCTAGTTTAGCTTAATCCAACAAAAAAGCAGCACAACAACCTCACAGCATAATTCTACAATTTTTTCATGTTAAAATCCTAACACGGTTTTGTCGGTTAAGTGGCTGCCCTAATTGGGCATGGGTAAGCTGCTTAACTATTGAGAAATGATTAACCTGAAAGCATCATTCCTCATTTGGGACTCAATAGCAATTCTAAAGTTGAATTTTAGGTCCATCAACAGCAGCCTCCACCTCCCCAACAGGTTTCTATAGTATTATGCTATTCGCTTACCTCACAGTTGCTTGTGTCCGTTAAATTCCTATCTATCCTGGGTTGATGGTTTTTTGGTGTGGTAACTGTGTTCGAAATGAGTGACTGAAAATTTAATTATCATAGGCCCATCTGCAATTTTATAACAGTCGCCTTATTTTAGGTCGCAGCAGCAAAGCAGCCACCCCCCTCAACAGGTTTCATACAATTACATTCGTAAACCTAACAACCAGTTTGTCGTTTAAAGTTCCTGCCTAATTGTTATATATGCGTCACTAAGCTGCTTAAGTATTGAGAAATGATTAACCTGAAAGCATCATTCCTCATTTGGACTCAATAGCAATTCTAAAGTTGAATTTTAGGTCCATCAACAGCAGCCTCCACCTCCCCAACAGGTTTCTATGGTATTATGCTATTCGCTTACCTCACAGTTGCTTGTGTCGTTAAAATTCTGTCTAACTGGGTTGATTGGTTTTTTTTTTGGTGTGGTAACTGTGTTCGAAATGAACCCAAAAAAAAGTGAAAATTCAATATCATAGGCCATCTGCAATTTTTACAGTCGCGTTCATTTTTAGATCCATCAGCAGCAGCAGCAGCCACCCCCTCAACAGGTTACTACAGTTTTCTGCGTAAAACTCACCTATTAACAGCTTCTGTCGGTCAAATGTCTAATTGGGGTCATGAGTTTGTGTTGTGGTAACTGTATTAAGGTCTAATTTGAGGGAAGGTGTTCTTACTTCAATGGACACAAACAATTCTTATGGTTGCCTGTATTTTAGGTCCATCAGCAGCAGCCACCCCCACAACAGGTTTCTATAGTACTATGCTAAATGTTCAGCTAACAGTTGCTTGTCTGGACTTGAAGTTATATTAACCTCCATGTTGTCCCATGTGGAAATCTTGGCACAGTGTGTCAGGTTACAATTTCTTTCACGGCAGTCTGAAGTTGTTAAATGAAACCTCCATTCAATGGCCTTACTTTTTGACCTCACAAACCAAAATGATACAAACAGAAGGCGATCCATTGAAGATTTCATTAACAAACTCACTTGCCACGAGAGAATACACAATTTACTAGTTCGTGATATCGATTGTCCGTATTTGTGGTGTGACTGCATTATCGGTAGCTTCCGAATGGGAATCACAGTGATCATTTTTGTAGGTCAACCAACAGCAACAACCTCCCCCTCAGCAGGTTGTTGAAATTTTTAAGTGTTTGCCTAACAGTGATTCGTTTGTGTGGGTGAATTTTGAATCAGGGTGTTGGGTTTGCGTCACAACAACCATGTCGGAAATTGGGTACAGGAATTTAAGCTATAAATTACTTCCAATTATAGGTGAACCAACAGCAGCAGCCATCCGCTCAACAGGTTTTTACATCTTTCTGAAATGCTTTTTTTAACATCTGCTATTTTAAATTGAATATCTAATTAATGGGATTGCTGTTCTGTGAAAGTCGCTTAACCAAACTGCCCAAAAGTTTCTTGGGCTCTTACAAGTTCATAGAGCCTAGGAAACTTAATTTGTGAGCTATCCGCGCGCCGTCCATTGTTGTACATATATTGTAGATCCACCAACAGCAGCCACCACCCGCTCAACAGGTTGTTGACTTATTTTCGACGTGTTTATCTAACAGCAGTTTTCCATTCAAACGTCTTTTAATCTATTTTATAATTGTTTGGTGGCCAAGTGAAGGCATATTAACCCTGCTAGTAACCGAATAGCCTCAAAGCGGTTCACTATTTCATTTTCACGAACAGTAACTGCTTCGTCACTCACTCAGAGGGATGCCTCAGTTTTCACGGTCATCCACACTCACTTGACAGTTTTT
>MU889639.1:0-13789 GCA_036418205.1 Ostertagia ostertagi
AAGGTGCCAAAGTCGTGCTGCCTTGGAGCGTCGCATAAAGATGCTACAAGATATATCAACGCTGTTGGATGCGGCTGTCGCGCAAATGCATCAGTATACTTCTATCTTCGGGTATCATTTTGAGCATTTCCTCTGAAGAGAGAGAATTTCCTCCTTCCTTCTCCTTCTGAAGACCGTTATTCTGTATCGAGCGGTAACGTTAGTTGTTTTCTATGCCTACTGCATTCAGTGCCGCACCCTTACCAGTGCCGTTGCCCACTGCAACTGCTTCTGATGCTTGGCAGACAATGTTCGGAAGCCAAGCCTTTGGTGGATCCAGTAATTTGGATGTGACTCAAAGTGATTCCGCCCAGGATATCAAAAGCGCACAAGAGAGTGGTGCAGAAAAGGATGTGACAACGCAGCAGAATGGGATAAAGACGGAGGTAAGCTCTCGTATATTTGGGTTGTCCCATAATTTCTGTCCGAATTTCGACACTTTCTTCTCATCGAGTTTTATCTTTCTCAAAAACCAATTGATCAAAAATATAACCATTATCATAATCACGATATGCATCCATTTGCCAGGGAACCTTTGGATGCTTTCCTCCTAGAATGGGTGAAGCTATGAGCTGAAGAATTCAGCAAGGTCGTTTTTGGAGTGGTTGTATTTAGTGACTTTTTTCTCTCGCCGCTGCTGCCTCAAGGCACTGTGAAGGGATAGCCCGATGGAGTGATGCCAGGGCTATACGATGGACATGGTATCGTGGTCCAGCCAGTCAGAACGTAGCGAGTTATCTTTGCAATGTGAGGTCGAGCGTCTATTCGGAAAAGGGGATTTTGGGACGTTTAGGACGGTTTTCTCCCACTACTGCGGCCAACCCGGGAGCTGTTCCACGATGGCATTCGCAATACTTGTCCGCATATAGCAAAACGACTGTGAAAACGGAAGACCCACTCAATCTAACAAATCAAAAGCAATATTCTCTGACCACGGAGTTTGGGCTTTTGTTGAGCTGGTGAGCCCTGGCTGCGAGGTAGCCATCAGGCGTGCTGCGTGTTGTTGTCGTAGTGAACTCATGACTCATCCCACTAGTGATCAACTAGGGAACGCTCTGCTAATGAGGTCACAGAATGAAATTCCCCAGAGGGTCAGATCTGCTTAGGTGTTGGGTTCGATGATATTGGTTTCCAAGGCTTTATTCTGCTACGCCACTCATCTTGATGGCGTGTGCTGGTGCATCGACTACGCCCGGGTGTCTGCTACAATACCCAAGCCGTGGCCAAAGGGACCTCAGTGAAAATGACTGGAGGCCCAGGATGAAGCTGGTTTTACAGCTCGTATTGTCTCTGCCATTGTGAACGAACTCTAGCTCAGTGACCGATCAGTAGCAGACTGAACCAAACAAGTGCTGATTTTCTCTAGTGTCCTCCTTGCAAAAGCGTTTAGTTGAGGATCATAAAGCAAAATCGTTCGTTACTGTCACTGATCGGTGACGTCGGTAGAAGTGGTTCACCCCGACTGCGTCTTGCTGGTTCTTTCATTAAGGGGACTTTGGTGCAGGGATTCAATACTCAACTGTGGTACATTTTTTTCTTCGGGGAGGGATCATATTCAACTTTGACAGAAGGCGTTTGGTTCCTCACCGAGCTTCTCCTAAAATGATTAGGCACACGCGCGCGGTGCTATTGCTCCGAAATGCACCTTCCTGAAGTAGACTATTCATTCGGGACGATATGATCTGTGAATACATCAGCCGATCTTGTTAGGTCGTCTGGGTAAATTTTACTGAAAACTGGGCTCAACGCTCGATGCTGTTCTTACATTCTGAAGCAAATATCGGCATGGTTAATAGTCATGGAGACCATGGAGGTACTTTTTACATCGTGCCGAGTAGGTCTTGGTCGTCGGAATTTTGCCCATGGAAGTGTGATGAGCGATTTTCCAGCGCTCACCAAACGTCCATGTGACTTCACTTTCGATTTTGTTGTTTTATTTCCCTCGGACGGCGTTTGTTTCGTATAGGAGGTCAATTTTCAAGGACCATTTTTTTGGGTGATCGAATTTACTTGCTTGGAATGTGGAGGGGACGCGAGAGATTCACCGCTATTTTGATTCGATACATCACGATTTTCAACCAAGTTCGTATTTAACCTGAGGTTCGGATTTATTTCTGCTCCGATCGCCAGTGGCATTTGAATGTGTTCGTGTGAATGTCTGTTGAATTTGAATGTCTTTTGAATTATTATTGCAATGTATTGTGGGGGACAGCTGATGGCAAGTGTTTTCTTCAATGATCCTGACTAATTGAGTACAATTTACCCGACAACAAAGGGAATGGATGGTGTCCGATGGACGGATTTCGTCCTAACCGTTAGCGCGTGTATAAGCGGTGTATTGTACCTGATAACGATTCCCGTTTACATTATGTGAGTTAACTGTTGTTGTATTATTTTGGAGTGTGTTGGTTTGGCATCATTCGATTTATAGGGGGTCATGTAGGGTAGGATCTCACGAACCTTGTTACTAACTTTCTTCGAACCTTTCACTACCTTTTCTCTGGATTTTTTATGTCAGGTTACTCATTTCTTCGTTGTTTTTCAGAACACGGCAGCTGATGTTCCATCATCGTCCAAGTCTTTATTCGGAACATCGCATCTTCTTCGCGATTAGCCAAAACGGGCGCGGTACCGGAATCGTCGACAACTCCAGAAGATAGGGAATCTCCTGATATACCGTCATCGTCTAAGGAGACGATTGTTCGATCACCCGAAGATGAAGAGATCAGGCAAAGGAGACTGAAGAGGTAAAGAAGCTTTTAACAAATTCGTTGTGGCTAAACAAACCGCTTCCTGAAGTAAAGTGAAACTTGATTCAGGTTCGCGGAAGCTGGGAGTAGCTCTGAGGATCGCTAGTCGTGTATAGCGGCGTGTGGTTATTGTGATCATAATTGGTTTTAATCATGTCTATTCGCTTGCGATTATGTGTCAGTGCGGGATATATTGGAAATGTGGAATGTAAAATAATTTTTATTTTATATAGCTATTTGAACACGATTGCAGGCGACTTGGATGAAATACTACATTTTCGGAACGGTTTGGACATTCGCGTAGCTAGTTGAGCTTTCTTCTATTCTCGCCGCAGATGACGATGTCAAGAAAGCTTGTTCAATTCGGAATTAAGTGTTCTAAGGTTGATCGGCCCTCAGTGGCTAAGCCTTTTCGGGGAAGGAACTGTCGATTGGGTGAGCCAATTACAGTGTACCAAAGGTTGGAGTGTGTGGGGTCAAGTCATGGTCGTTTCAAAGACTCGTTCAGTAGCCGTAAACAGTTAATTCAGCAATGAATTGGATAAGCAGCAATTGTGTCATTGCCTTCACGTTGCCCAGAACGACTGTAAAGGATTAGACAATATAAATGTAACAATTGCTAATCTGCGGACACCCCCCTGTGTCGTAAAGTTTCTCGATAGGACTTTTTTAGAATTAACCTAACAAGAAAAGGAAAAAGCCCTTTCGGTTCACGCTGATCGAGATCTTTCTTACTTGAATTTTCGGTTTTAGGGAAACATTCGGCCCAGTTCGAAAGCCATCACCACACAGCAGGTTTCAAATGCTATGTCTTGGATAATTGGTCAATGGGTCGACCTATTCATTTGTACGGGCATGATGCACCATTGTTCAAGATATCAGACTTAGTCTGACGATCAAGAACTTACGATTCTTAATTTTGTATACAATGCCTAATAGTTTAAATAAAAAAAAATCTGGAAGCTAGTTCGTGGACATTTCTGCGACACTAAACACGGACAAAAATTCTTTGATTATTAATATTTGAGAGCAATGGATGCATTGAGCTTTTACATCGGTAGCTTGTCAGCTTCAGCCAGGAGTCGAGAAGAGTACATTGATTTTATACCATGTAAGTTATAATATCAAAAATAGGTAATCAAGGAATACGTTTGAACTCGTAACATGACGATGGATAAACCTCTAAATAATGACAGTTCACGGTGAAGAAAGTACATACATACGATACCGAGGACTGCTCAAAAAGTACTGTTTCTGTGCCACACGTCGTTGAGATCAGAAAATGTTGGGCAATCTGTCAGACTGAGACTCAGTTAGACCTAAAGTCTATAGAATGGCTGTGCTAACAGGTTAGTCTTCAGAAATCCTGGCTTGTTTTTGCACTTTTTTGGGAACGATGTGTAGTGAGAATTTACTGATCCACGAATGAATTCATTACACAAAGAAAGTAATGAGGAATGGTGATCGGCAGCACCGGTTCCCCATCTGCTTTTGTTCGGGGCACGGTAATATGCAACGTCAAGGACGCGCACATGGTACAGATGGCCGCTGACAATCGCATAGTCTGTCGGTATGCGCTGCGTATTCATGTTTTCAGATGCAAAGCTGAATCAATGAGTAAACGGGTCACACGACAACGACGAGACGAGGAAGAATGTGCACGGCGCTGCAGACTAGCACAGATAAAAACCATCGGGCTGTACTGCCGGCCTAACATGTGCCAAAGCAGGTAGTACTCGCTTTGAGACACGATAGACTCGCACTGCACGCCGCGACAGGACACATGTGACCCGTGAAGTATCGAACGGCATCCTCCCGAGCAGCAGTTGGCTGTGATTCGATCTACAGATCACGGATCACGAGGCAACTGCCGGTCGGGCGACAGCCGGGTACAGACGGCGTTGCAGCAGTGACAGACGATTCAGATGAAGTCGACAGAAGTAAGTTGCAGGATAATCAGTGAGAGTCGAAGCAGCAATAGAGGTGTGGTCTCGGCTGAGTAGGGATCTAGTCACGTGACAGGCCACCGGGACTAAGACCCAGCCGGGGCCAAGACACCGAGTCGAATGGCCATCGTTGCGGACAGCCACCGCGGCCGCCATGGCACCGCCTTTCGCGCGCGCGCCAAATTTAAATCGCCGCTAGGCAGTACGCTACTGACGGAGGCACAGACATTCTGACAGCTTTTCTCCTGTAAATATGCCCCGCCCATTTCGGCTGGACGCTGGCCAATCTGCACGTCCAATGACGTCGTAAGACGGTATCGATCGAATTGGTGTTGTGACATTGGCGGAGCCCCGAGGTGAATGGTCAACCGGTCGATTAAAATCTCCGAAAAGTGCTAATTCTTCACGGTTCTTGGTTCGTTTCACTAATCGTCATTGATGTTGACATTTACGACAAGTTCAATTCCTTCGGCAGCGGCATTGCCCCGTGAAAAATTGTTCAATTATTTCTTATCCTCTAATTTACTTACAAGAATTTCTAAAGAAACCTTTTCGTGCTATCCAGAGAGTTCTCAGAGCCCTGCATAAAACTCTCCGAGAAACTCTTTCCCCTATGAAAATTATTCACGGAATAGTTTTCGTTGGCGTTTTTGCGTAGTCGCAGTTTGGCAGCCGTCCAAGCGGGGAAAAAAACCGACTGTCGTTAAAGGAGAGGGTTGCCATACGCATTGAGAGTCGATTGCGCAATTAATTCTACGTCATTGGTTCCTACCTACCGTTACGGGGGTTCCGTTTTTGGCACCGTTCCAACTGTTCAATTCTCAGGTTCGATATTCCGATGGTTTTGGTAGACGCTTGGAATGTTTTGCGCGCTTGATCGATTCGTCAGGGGAAAGGTCCCGTGTGCTTGGTGACATTTGCTCCTTGCCGTAGTGCATCTGTGGCGACAGATATGCTAACGAGACGACGACCAAATCATCTGCGATCGATCGATCGATCGCCATCGTTGTCGTTGTGAAGCGAGGAGGAGAAGAAGAGGATCAAGACGACGACTGCCTGTCCGTCCATCGACGGTGGGAATGATCCGTTTCGAGAGACGAGTTTCGCATCTGTAAATTACCACCCGCTGTGGGACCCATGCAAGCAGACAGGAGACGCGCAGACAAGGCGCAGATGCCCCCGACCGCCAATCGTCGCGGGCTACAACGACCGACGACCGACCGACCGACCGACGGCAAAAGTACACCACAATAAATCCCACTGTCGCACCCCTCATCTCCTTTGTTAACAGCGACATTGCTCGCGCCCTCAACACATGGGGATGCTATTCGTCAGAAATACGATAACCTGACGCTCTTCATAGTTTGGTAATAAGGCAGCAAAAGCGCCGAACCCGTTTGAAAAATCGGCGCAATGTGGCTCGGGGGGGGGGCAGTCGCCGCGCGCGATCTCTGCGTTTTTCTGTGCAAGCATTTCCTCTTCGCTAAATCGGGACTAAGCTCGTCATCGCGCCCTTGGCAGGGTCAGACCGTCATTCGAAATTTTTCGGTTTTCGGCGACCCCCCCGCCGAGAGGGTCCAGTTGCGACTCAATACACCCACTTTTCCCCCAAAAACGGCAGGTCGAGCGGGGGGGGGTATACAACCAGTGAAACGGCAACTTTTTTCGCACGCACCTATGCCCTGCGCCCCTGATCACCAAAGCGCGCAATGCGACCAATGCGACCCCTCTCCCCTCCCAGAACACAAATGCGACCCCCCCCCGTTCGAACAGTTCGAACGGACGGTTGACCCTGCCCTGTATCCTGGAGTTCCTCCTCCCTGCCCGAGGCTTAGTCCCGATTTAGCGAAGAGGAAATGCTTACACAGAAAAACGCAGAGATCGCGCGCGGCGACTGGCCCCTCCGAGCCACATTGCGCCGGAAAATCTTCCCAAGGCCCGGGCGATCTCTGCGGTATCGCCAGCGCAATTCTGTCTCTTGACAGTCCTACTCTCAGGAGAATCTCAGTTCTTCCGCTCTACACAAGTGCACTGTCAGAGAGATTAGGTTGGCTGAGGGAATTTTAGAAAAAGTGAGCTCAAGAGAAGGATGAAATTCTGGGTGCTGGTCGTCTTCTCGGATTCCGCCACGCATTAGGTTCTCGTTCAGTGTCGAGGAGACTAATGAATGCATACACTTCCTTGACAATGACCCGCGTAGGACAACCGAAGTTCTGGGGCTGTATTCAGTCCTTCCCTTAGGGAGATGCGTCCCACTCCTCTGATTCAATCTTCCTCCAGCTTTGGGGGAGACAAAAAATGGGTTGCGTCATAGGACCGTCATACCTCTGTGTTCCTTTCTGCCAGACAGTTAGGGACCTGAGGGGATGCGCTGCTCTAACGCTCGCCTATAACGCAACCCCTGTCTCCCCAAAGCTGGGGAGGATTGAATCAGAGGAGGGGACGCATCTTCTTGGGGGAAGGATGAATACGGCCCCTGACGTTCAATCGTCCACCAAGGTCCGTCACCAGAGCTGCATCACTGAAGCCAGGGGTTGTGCTGGGGCTCACTTCACATTGGCTTATGCTTAAGCCTATGGCTTGAGCTTGGGCTTAGTCGTAGCTTACTACAAGCAAATGAGTGGTGCTCTAATTTTAGGTGACTTGACCTGAGGAGGAGAACTGAAACACACACCGAAGTTCATGTACTCCTTTTTATCCTCGCAGGGAAATCAGGTGCTCGGGGAATAAATTTCGCTGAAGATGGTTTCATCCGATTTCGAAAAACCACCGTTCGAATCGCCTCTTCGCCCTATGATCGCTGTTGTACCTCTATCGAAAGACCTATGGAGCGAGGACAGCTCAATTCGAATCGAGTTTCCCCTAAAATGCTTTATTGCGAATCTTGGTGTTGTCGCAGTAATCCTTAAGCTGCCGCTTCGTTGCTTTGAAAAGAAGTCTCAAGCCATCTGGCGATCCCTTCACAGTTCACAGTGACAGTGAGCTCACGAGTCGTTCGTGCCGTTTGGTTCAGTGAGGCGCATCGATTGCTGCGAAATTGACGCCACCAATGACAGGGAGCAAGTGTTTCGATCGTTCGCAGGCAAATGACGGCAATTTTAAGAATTTAAACACTATTTCGGGGGTCGTGTGTAGTAGTACCCGGTCGGGAACGGATCCGCAAAACTGCCCTTCTACTCCTGTCGATGGCCGCAATCCCATGGTCAAGATGAGAGACGCGAGAAGGGGGTGTTGCGGACTTACCCCTTGCCGGGTACTGCTGCACACGGCCCCGTGTTATGATTGAAGCTCAAAAGTAAGCTTTAAAAAGGTGTTGTAGATGAATTTGCATTGATCAAAAATCAATGGAATTAACACAGCATGTCCCTCTGGTTCACTACGCTCTGTTTCGCAATGGCAGCTCTCCCTCGCCAGGTCGGTTTCCAGTTGGAGTTTTTCCAACGAGTGCCCCAGGGTATTCAAAAATCCGCTCCAGCAGAAGCCACTATTAATTCAGTCCCAGCTGCTCTTTTATCAGAAGGAATACCTTCTTGTTAGTAAAGGAACAATATTGACTGCCATCGTAAGTGTAGCTAAAACTGAAGCTCAAAAATGCTTCGTTTCACTTCCAACTGATTTATTACGGCATATAACTATTTTGGAAGAAGGTGGTGCAGTGGCAACTCGTTCCTCACAGTGCATACTGTCTTAGTCAGATAACAGGTGGATTCCACTCTGATCAACTAAAAATCTAACCCTTGGAGCCGCTTAACTGATAACAAACTCCTCTAGATAAAAAAAATGATAACCCATTTACTCTCTGGCTCCCGCGACTCATAGCTCAATTCGCATTGAAGTGTCGCGACAATTCTGAACAGAACTCGAATGCATGGCTCATTCTGAAGAAGGTTGATCAGCGCTTGACGTTTTAACCTTCTATCTTGGTTTTTTCTTGGCATATTATATTCTGCACAATCTCAGCGTTGTTAGGGCTACACTTGGTATGACGTTCGGTGTTTTCGTGGAAGTTCTCGAAGAGGAATCACTGCGTTTAGTTGCATCGAAATTTGAACTCGTCTCATTGTCTGCTGATAATCATATTTTTATCAGTCCAAAGGGGTTTCGGTCACACACGGTCCTGCTAGTCAGTATGACTACAAAATGAGTGCAGCAGACAAAGGTTAGTGTGTGCAGCTTCAAAAACTGCTCAATGCGGACTAACAGCTATTTTTCACGGCTGGTGGGATCCAGGCGACCTCATTCTCTTCAGTACTCAACATTCCGATCTTTTGTAGTCTAATATGGTGCTAAGAAACTTAGCTTAGATATTGTAGATTTTTTTAAACGGTGCACTAATACAGTCTTTCCTCAGAAGGACACTAATCAATGATTAAGCCTTCAAAAAGATCAGTGCAGTCTTTTGATAAAATTTCACAGTGTTACGGTCCAAGGCAGCGGGCACCTTTTAAGGCACAGTTCCAGAACATAATAGTGGCCCGATGGAAAAATTACGTATAAAATTGTGGTGCGAACATGTATATTTGTTTTCAAGCGTGGTTGCTGATAACATCACTGATCGTCGTTAACTACCACGGAAACGTTTGGTAACACATGGAATCATTATCGGAGCAGTTGTTGTAGAAGTTTCGAGAGAGCCACGTGGAACTGGACGGGTCATCCCTTTGGTCGCCAGAACTGTTTGAAGAAATACTCGAAAAGGTCATCTTATCTCCGTCGTTAAATTTTACGATAATGATTTTTCTATTTGTTGCGATTGCATACATGGTTGTTCTGCGCGGTCATAATAGCTGTGAAGATAAGTGTAAATAGGTGTCACTATGTGGACACTATTATCTATGTGAATTAAAAGCCAGATAAGCAGTCTCGAAAAATTCATACCGTTGATATTCTCCTGTGATTCCAAAAATCCGTTTACAATAGTCTTCATTGTTGGCTGACCTCCGTTTGGTTCAATTTCGTGCACGACCGGGCACGAAACGTTTTTCTATCCAGAAGTTTGCGGTTGTTATCGAAGTCTGAATCTTTTGCTTCAAAACTGTTGCTGAAAAAAGTGTCTCTGTCCAGAGCGAGCTGTGGTGTAGCAAAGTGGACGGTCCGAGGGGTTTTTTGGTGAGAAATCGATGTGCTTGGATGATTCATCTGCTGAGGGGCAATGGGCTGCGATGAGTTCACATCGAAGGAATGGGCCACGTGAACTTATTTACATCGAAGTGGATGGTAGTTTTTGAGGTATATTCCGAAGACATTTAGTCGACGAATCACTTCTGATTTACGTAGAAAATCATCATAAGATTTCGAGCACTGATAGTTAGAAGAACTATGATAAAGCCAAAGTAGGAGCACCGTTCTATCCATGTCATGAAGGTCTCGAGCGTTCTCTAATTGATAATGGAGGTTAAACCAAAATAAATTGTAATTTCAACAGGAAGATAATGTCCTGTTCTGTTTGTGCAAAAATTCTTATTTTCTTACTTGTTGTTTTTTAATTCGATTTAATAAACTAAACCAAATATAATAAATTTAAAACCCCAAGGTAGGCGACCTGAGTTGTGTTGCGTTCACACTCTAAATCTGTCTGGCAAACATTTTACAATACAAGGCTAGGAATCCTTGATTTTGAATCAACGATATTGCAGAAATACATTTGGAACAGATAGATATTTACACTTCTTTGGAAAATCATCTTTTCAACTTTTGATTTACCACCAAGGGGAAGCAGTGGAGACAGTATTGTATTGGCAAAATCTCATCAATGCCACTACGCATCCTTGACTGAGGCAGAGTGCATGGCGCATCCCTCAATGAACTGACGCTTATCATTATTTTAATGGAGACAGTGCGAGAGTAGCTTAGAAGTGGCCAATTTCCTCATGATTAGCTCAACGGAGTTTTAACTTCCGTCAGACTTAAGCAGCCCTCCTCACCCCCCCGCACTTCCGCAAAGAGTGTTGCAATTCGAGCAGGAAACAGTTCGAATACTTGATGTTTCCAATAACTATTGTATACCCGGTCACGTCATCTTGTCCATATTCTGTCATGATACGGAACTATTGCCTCGAACTACAAAGATAAGAGGAGCGGAGAGCCCTGCGTTCTAGCCATTTTTTGAACGTCTGCTAGATCATGCCTGCACGTCATGCGTTTTATGAAAATAAAATGTAATCCTTTTTAAAGTCGAAATTGGAAGAGCGGGTTCCACCTTCAGAAATTTCGGAGCTGAATTTCATTTGCCTCCTATTGGAGTTTTTCTACATCTCATTGCCGAGGCTGAAAAACTGGTTCTAGAAACCTGCACATCTGGCAGCGTAGCACTTACCAAGTCAAGTTCAGGCCAGCGCCCTCCAATGCTTGATAGAGAGCACGGCTTTTCGACAAATCTCAAGAGGCGCGTCGCCACGCATTTCCCCTAATTTCTCTTTGTTTTGCTAGTTTGGCCGGCGACACGTAGCCCCCTCTTTGTGTATCAGCATCATTGGATTCGGAACACGGCTTCTTAAGTGCGAGGTTACGGCATACTCCCATGTGATTTAATGCGTGACTGGAAACCTGCCATACATCCGATCCATAGTGCTATCATACACAAAGAGGGCGTATAACGGCAAATAGCAGATGTCGAGTAGACCCATATTGACGTTAGTGCCAAATGTGGCGACTTGTTATACTGATTTTTTGTTTTTGGGCTGAGCAGGTTACAAGTGAAGGCGTAAGCTGGTCTTTCGTCGCTTAAAGGTTGCTGAAATGAATCACGGCCAAGACCAAATATTGAAAACAACAGTCTGACCGGAGCCTTCAATATTGCATCAGAGTTCAAGCAGAGCTAAGCGGGTTTTCGGAAGCTCATTCAAGCTGAGTAAAGGGTGAAAGAGCGGTATTATTACAAAGATAAAGGCACGCCGGTGCTATACACACGATAAGAGGATTAAGTTCCGCAATGGTAGTGAGACCGTTACGGCGGGGTCAATGGTGCAGTGCCCTGAGTCATGGTTTTGCAGGGGGGGGGACATTCAAAGTGCAACACATTCACAGTGCTTGTGATTTTCAAACCGTAGCCTTAGGGTCTCAGTGGTGTTTCCCATTCTCCTGGGCAAGTCCTAGTGTCACCTACCATCGGCCCTGTTTACAAGTTCCTCAATGCCACAAGCGCTCAGACTCATCTGGGAAATAATGATGAGCGCTGACAGTCACCGCAAGCCAATGTGACTTTCAAACCTTAGCGAAGTTCTTATTGGAAGTCAAGGGCATGGCGCATCCCAAACTCGCTTCACTACTCCGATCTCTCATCCTTGCCTCCTATAGAGTATCGCAGACGAGATGCTTACACTTCCATCGCGAAGCTGTGGAGATCATTGAGAAGGGCAATTCGCAGCGTTGACTACTCACACGCAACGTCACTCCTCACAACTATCAAGTTCTTCGCGGAAAATGTGGAGAAAAAATCTCGTTTGAACGGACGGCGCTTGTTTCGCGTGGGTTTCGCGCCCAAAAGAGGCAATGAGACGGAGGAAGACGTGAGAGAAAGAGGACCGATAAGATCGAACAAAGAACCCCTTCTCCTGGCACAAACCGCGCCAGGGACAGAGAACTCGATGAAGCGTCATAAGAACAACGATGACAAGGCAACAAACGGGTGGCGGGGATATTTTGATACTTTTACAGTTTTTCATATATCCATCTTTCGACACGTTGCTTATATTGTCGAAGCATGGAAGACATGGTAATTTGTACTGCTTGGATCAGTATAGGGAACAAAACCTACAGCTATGATATTATATTTTTGAACGCCACGATTTTCTTTGCCTTTCTAGTAAAGGGGAAGTAAGGACGGCCCCATAGCCGGAGTATCCCTTCCGAATTGGAACGTTCTGAAAAACTGAGTCATGCTCGTCAGCGACGTCAACTCTGCAAACGAACAGACACGCCACTAAGCGACGAACTCTTGCTGACGGAATTGGAGAAGCTGGAAGGCTGTCAGGATTGTTGGGGCAGAAGCACTTTGAGTGGAGAAGCGGAATGTCGTAGAAAATGTAATCTAATAGATCCAACTGGGTCGTACTGGCTAGAAGATTTTCCCGAGAACATGGCACACCCTGGTCCTAACTCGTGAGAAGATTAACACCTTGGAGCCCACGCAGCCCATATGTGGGCTGCAGTCCGTCGACCGCGTAGGACCTTTCAGCCCACATTTTGGAAACAAATATTAGGTTTTTTTTTTTTCTTTCCATTTCATTCGATAAGGTTTCTTCTGCATTATACAGTAGGTTTTTCTCCAATTTGCTTGATAAGATTCCTAAAAATTTCACTGAAGTCCCACGCGGCCGCAAAACGTAAAACATGCGCGGTCTCCAACGTGTTAATAAATACCTTTTTCAACGTTCAACACATCCGAAATTATTATTTTTGAATTGTTTTGTTTGGTAACTGCTGCTGTAACGTCGCTGTTCCCGTTGCGAATGTCTCACAAGAATATTGGGTTATGAACAAAACTTTGAAAAACAACTAACGATGCCAATTTTTCACGGTTTGCCATTGCCTGACCAACTCGCTTCACCCCTTAGCCGGCATTAGCCTCCATTTCATAAATTGCTTCGGAACTTGCATAAACACTGAACTTTTCGTCGTTGCCATGCTTGACTAATCCCACCCCCTAAATAAAATTTTGGCAAAAGTACATAAACAATATTGAGATCCAAAAACAACTTTTGGTTTTACAAACTGAATGACTCAATTATATACAAAATCAATAATTTTATTGACTACTCATAAGAGAAGGATGATGGGTCGAGGTGGCTATTTGCAATAAGACTCCGTTGCAAAACTATACGACATACCCCAAATTTTGGGTTTCTGAGTTGCGAGAGAATAAGCACAAAAATGGCTTACACCATTCGATTCAGCGTGTAAAGAAACCTACATAAAGAATCTTACAAGCAGTTTTATCAAATTCCAGAAATCTAGGGTCAAAAATTGAAAAAATGGCCGTTGCAAAACTATACGACATAGCAGAAATTTCGACAATTTTTTTACTTCACTAAAATTTTTCCGTCTAACACTCAA
>MU889640.1:0-16104 GCA_036418205.1 Ostertagia ostertagi
CGGCCTATAATTTTTGCTTACCAGATTGGTCCCCCGGCAACCACCGGGACCTCCTTACCTGCGTAAGCTTTACTCCTTCCAATGTGCTCCCATCCACTGGTGACATGGACACCTCGTGGAGGTGGCACGCATGCACAAAAAAGTGTCTTATATAGTAGAAGGCATTACCGTAATCGTGACATGACCTTAGAATGATATTAATTGGACCTCAGGTCTTTTGGCGGTTAGCTCCCCTCGCCCTTCTCCATCTTATCCTATTCCCTCTACTGCTCTCCAGCTGCTATTGCAGCATCATGTGGAATGAATGAGACCATGCTCAGTAGGTGTTTATATAGCCGTTGGGGTGTTATCACATTGATAGCACTGCAAAACATTGATTGCTAAAGTCATAGTTACTCGATTTTGTTAACGGTCTGTTTACTTCACGAGTTTCCCTACCACTTCATTTTGCGGACGGACACACATACATACATACATACATACATACATACATACACACACACATACAGACATACAAACCGACACACAAAGTTAGCGCTTTATAAAATAGAAGGATTCTTCTGTCAGCAACCATGGCAGCAATAGTTATGGTGCCTCAAATAAAGCATGAATTTTGACTTGTTTTTGGCTGCAGTTCGCCATTAGAAAGTTACTACAATATTGTTGGGTTACACTTTGCCGCACAGGCCGGAATCGAACTCTTAGCCTCTCGCATTCTAGGAGACGAGAGGTGCGAGTTCAATTCTTGCCTGTGGCGAAGAGTGGCGCTATCGCAAAGAACGGGGGCATCGTGGCGGCAATGCCTTGGAAACCACGTAAAGCAACTGCTTTTGTCAAAAACGGGAATAGAACCCTTGGCGCGAAGAGGAGAGATTTCAAGGAGTCGTAATAAATTCCCTTTCCATCCTTTATTCCTGCTCGATCTATGGCTCAGTCCTAAGTGCCGGATCCATGCGATAAGCTCGGGTTCCGCTCATAGCACTGCATCTATAAACTTTGAATTTTTAGTGAGGCACCTTCGGAGCTATGGCCTTCACAGTCCTATGTCTAGGAGACAGCAGGAACTTCAAAAAAAAAATAAAAATTGCTCACGCATCGTGGAGCCTTTCGCAGTCCTCCTCTTCCAAAAGGGTCAGCTCTGTTCATAACAAAGGAAAAACAGGTAATAGACACTAAATGTGTAAAAATGCGTTTCGCCAGCAGTGCCATTAATCTTACCCTTTGAATGAATTCAAATTAAAGGAATCTTGCGCGGAAAATTCTTGCACTCTTTCCTAACATGAATATGTCAGTTGTGATCACTGGAAATAGCACACAAAGTTTCACGCATGAAGATTCGGTTTCTGAAGAGAAACAAACGTACAAAAACTACACGTTATGGACCATCGAAGGACCAGGAGGCAGAGCCAGGCGAGGCATGGAAAGAAGACGGCGTTTGGCCGGCTACGTACCAGGCGACGCAATGAGAGAATCGGGTTAAAGCGCGCGATTTCGGAGAGTGGAGACAAATCGATCGATGGAATAGGATGGAGTAGAAGTGTAAGATGTGAATGCAACGAAGCAGAAGGCCAGAAAGAGCTTCTAGTGAATGCACTCCAAGAACCAAGTTTGAGCATCCCCGTCGCCAGCATTCGTGAAAGACGTCCGTGGGCAATTCGAACGCGTAGCAGCCTTTTCGAGTTTTCGAATTTCTAATCAAAACGAAAGCAATACTTCAGTTCTTTTCACTATTATCGTGGATAAGTCGTCGAAGCCAGTGATTTATGGCTGAAATAGAATCATGATTTTTCCGCGCAGGATTCCTTTAACGTGAAGTGAACATACTACATCTCCAGAAACGCAAGCCTCTGCGTCCATGCTGAGACTGAAGGCCGACAGCTTCAGGCATTGGGTTCTACCGTAGTTCAGTACATGCCACGTGGTAGTTAACTTGTGATTAAATGTGAAAAACACAACGAAACGAACAAGGATTCTGGCACCAAAAAGAGTATATAACAAGGAGAAACAGGTGTTCTCATGAAACCCAGCATTACATCAATTGCGAAGGCAGTGGGGTGGTAAGTTGGGCGCCACTGAGAATGCTCGCCTTCCAGGCTCGAATCCCATCCCGACCGACCAAACCAATCTTGCGAGGCTTGACTCTAGGAGCTTGCCTGGTACTAAACCTGTCTGCCTGTTTGCGGAGAAAAAACTCTGACTCGTATATCGGCTCGCTCCACTGGCTATGCTAAAGGGGTGAAAAAATTCATATACTACCAACAATTCTGCATAGTGGGGGTGTGCGGGGCGTGAGGCAATTCTAAAAACGTTTTATAGATCCCGTATGCAATTCATGTTGCTCCTGCTTGCCACGCTGCTTTACCGCGCCCCTTATCTCGAACATGAACTTAAAGCCGCTCGCTCGAGCCTTCCGTGATGAAATGAAAAAGTTAAAGGAAGATTTTACGATACAAAGACAGCTCGCTAACGACTGAGAAAAAAGAAAAGAAAAAGCCACTTTTTCGTTGGATGTCGTCACTTGTAGTGTGTGGTCTGCACTCGAGGCTCTTCTCGTTTTTTGAAATAGAAGAAACAAACCACATTTAAATTCCGTACAGCTAAAGTGACGGTAAAGTGACGTAGTGTGGAACGAAAAAAAGCTCCAAAGGCAAACAACAACAAACCAACTCCTTCATGAATCTGGGGGGGGAGGAATAATTCAAGAATTCGAAGAAATAAACTTCGATTCAAAGAAATTTTAATTCCAAGAGTGACTTTGTGACTGTGACTGTGGCCATGTTTCGAATGGTTTCCTAAGCTCTCTTACTTCCCCTTTTTTCCCAATTCATTTTTTTATTTACAGGAAAAAGGGATAAAGCTTTCGCCGTTGATCAATCCCGTTGGGATGCGGCACGCATTCTACTTCCATTTGTACATTCGTAGTGGCGTTTGAATGCGATGTGGCCTATACAATGACTTGCGGGGGCCAGCCGATGTACAAGTCAGTGTTTTTATCCTCCCAGACAAGTCTGGTACCAATTAACCGACCCCGGAGGGATGGAAGGCTTGGTTGGCCCGGGCGACTCACGACCCAGGATTTGATCCCCGGACCGGCTCGCGCGTGGTAAGCCCACCACCAGCCTCTACACCACTTCCGCCTCTATTTATTTTGTTCTTTATCAAATATGAATTCGAATCGCACGCTGCCGTTTGATTGTATGTAAGAACGACGTAATGACTCCTAGCACCACAATATGCGCAATTTCCGCCCAATACCGGATGGATTTTCTAGATAAATCGCAGTCATTATCGGGATGGCTTGTGACGGTTTTTGTGTCTCATGGTCAAATGTAAATCAGAGGTTCTTCCGTTTTTGCAAATGGCGAGGAGCATTCCCGAGAACGCATAAATATAGCTGATTATATGGTTACGTATCTCACTTCAGTGTTTGGTTTCGCTTCTATACTTCCTTAAACTCGGTGCAGATAAGATTACCAGCTATGTAATTCGGCGTTGGGGGGTTCGTCCACAAAAAATCATGACTCTATCTCACCCATAAATCGCTCGTATAGCATACATCATTACCAGGGGGGAGAGATAAGCTCACCGCGGCGCGGACGCGAGCGCGTGCAGGTGACGTCACAGCTGCGACAAAACGGCAACGAGAGGGCGAGGTAGGAGTGTTGCTGTCACTTCGTTTGGCTGATAGAAGGGATACTAGCATTCACTAATTGATGCAGTCAGTAGTACCGTGAGCAAAGAGGTTGTATTGTGTGTAGGTACAATTTTCGCCGTCGAAAATTAGGAATATGTTTGCAAATTTGAGAAAATTAACGGTTTCGCATTTAAAACCCAACGAGTGCGCAATTAAGTCGAAGTTGATTACTTTAAGTTCATTCTTCGTTATTACTTCTACTCACTGCACAGTGAAGTCAGAATCGATAGTGTCTAATACGTATTGTTATAAAGTAATGGCGCCTGTCTTGCCCAATCCCTCCCCGCTGCTGTGACGTCAAATTGACGTCACCTGCACGCGCTCGCATCCGCGCCGCCGGTGAGCTATTCCATGGAGCCCGATTCACCATAGGACACTAAAAGAACAGAAAATTTGTGGACATTTCGAAAACACTTCGAAAAACTCAAAGGACTGTTACGCGTTCGAATTCCCGCCACACACCTGCCACAAATGTTAGCGATGGGAATTATTCCAGCTGGGGAATTTTTGGCTTTTTCCACCTATGACAATACCATTGCGCTTTTCTACTGCATCCTATTTCCGATCATTGTCTTTATGCTGCAAATTTGAACGCTTTAACCAGATTCATTTATGCGTCGCTGGTACGTGGTCGTCTCAGGGCGCACTTGTGTTCCCTTGTTTCCGCCCGACCTACCCTGGGCCGTCCATAGGGTGTGGTTTTCGTTAGTTAGTTTGCTCCTCTTCAAATCGCCGAATTCTTGGATGAAACTGTTACGTGAGTCTCTAGTAATTACTAAACTCGGCATTGATATAAGTCAGTGGGGAAGCAGTGTACTGATTCTCTTGTACGGTGCTTTTTAAGTCCCCCCCATAACACGCCCACGTGAAAAATTGCCAGCGAAAACCTTAAGCGGCAGGACAATGTTCGGTGAAAATGTGGAAAAAAGAACAAGCAAGGTTACCTAGAAATGGAAACGAGGGACTAGAAAAAAGAAAAATCTCAGGACAACAAAGCATAGGAAACTTCTGCCGTTTTGTGGGCTAAAACTAAAGCTTTCAGATACCGCAAATGCGTTTCAAAGAATATGTAGATGTGAAATGGTAAGCGGGGACGATGAATCAGTCAGGAACGCGATTGTTCACAATAGAACTGAAATGAGTGTGCACTGACAGGAGAAAAGGAACACTATAGCGAAAGATTAGTCACATGATATCCAATTGTTGGATACCATCAGAATGATGGGCTAAGGTATGGCAGAACAGTGATTGAGTAGCGATTTTCAGTTCCATTTGGCCTTCAAAATGGTCTGATGGGTCCACACCCTGGCGCTGCGATAACATGGTTGTAAATCACCATTTTGTCCGCGGAACGCCAATTTCGAAACCCTATTATTTTTTAAGGAAGTTATAATCAAGCGGATCTATCGTGAGAGGCATTTTCTACGGCTTGCGCTATCGAACAAACCTCTGTAACCATCACTGTCCGAACCAGTCAAGGCTTCTACTCCCCAAAGATCAACATTGCTGCAACAGACCTGCACTAGTTAGGAAACAGGGCGTGTCTCACATGTCACCTCGTAGGTTAGATGATAGTTTAACCCGAAGAGGAGTTCGAGTACGTGAAAGGCGCAGGTCAACACGTTGATCGCTCTCGGTAGCACAGAACTGCGTAAATCTCTTTCTTGAAGGAACCGTCCCCGGAAAATTCTTGCATTCTTCCAGAACATGAATATGTCAGTTGTGATCACTGGAGACAACGTACAAAGTTTCACGCAGAAAGATTCGTTTCTGAAGAGAAACAAACTACGAAAACCACATTCGTGGACGGTCGAGGGTAGGTCGGGCGGAGACAAACCGACGCATGGAAAGAAGTGCGCCTTGGGCCGGCCACGTATCAGGCGACGCAATGAAAGAATCGGGTTAAAGCGCGCGATTTCGGAGAGTAGAGACAAATCGATCGATAGAATAGGATGGAGTAGAAGTGTGAAATGTGAATGCATAAAGCAAAAGGCCAGAAAGAGTTTCTAGTGAAGGCACTCCAAAAAAAGTGGAATTGTTCCAGTCGCAAATATTTGTGACGGATCTAAAATTCGACGTAATAGTCCTTCGCTTTTTTCGAATTGTTCCCGGAAGGAAGTGCAATTTTTTCGTTTCTCGCCTCATCATGAATGATGGGTGCCAAGCCAGTGATCAATGGGTGAGATAGCTTGATTTTTCAGTTTGCGATTTCTTTAATTTTAACAGTTACCGCAGTGCAGGACGGAAAAGGCTGGCGGTGTCAACACTATTAGCATTGCTAGACTCTAACCCATTTAAGGGGGGGGGGGGGCATCATGATGCAGTTTTTCCAGAAAGCTAGGGTAACTCCGAGCCAGGGGAGTGTAGCCAGTCTAGGGGGGGGGGGTGAGGGCAGTCACTTGACATGCGTGAAAAGCTGGAATGTTCGAGTTCACACTAGTTCGCCGAGAAACTGCATCATGATGCCTCCCCTAACTGGAATAGACCCTGCGTAAGTACCAACTATCACAGTGAGAGAAAAGGTGACTTTTTTATTCAATGAAGTCAGAAAATCAATTCTCAATTGAGCGGACATTGAATCGGACCAGCTGAGAAGGCGCTGAGGGACGAGCGACAACGGGAACACTGGACGAACGGCGCGTAATCGACCGAGGCCAAGTCGCACTGCTCGGTTTCAGGGTACGCGGTCAAGGAAATCCCGTGCCCAAGTGAGTGGAAACACGAAGCCCCAGGTGGCTCAACAGCAATCACGAAAAGAAGTTACCTTAAAACCCAGTTTATCACTGATAATAAACATTCTTGAAACAGAAAAGGTTGAATCACGTATGAAACGAAAACTTATTTACGATGCAATTATAGATTTTTTCAATTTGACATTTTTTGGTAAATGAAAAAAGGGCACGAATAAGAAAGCATTCTTCGTACATTTGAGAAGGAACGCATTAAATTAAGCTACATGCTGTAAATTAAAGGAATCTTCCACGGAAAAACATCGCCTCCATTCCTACAAAAAACGATACCTTAGGCCCCTTGCTTCATGAAGATAGCAAAAAACGGAACATAGGCGATGGTTTTGATAATAATTATGATAACCAGTTCGACTATGAAAATTTTGAATTCCCGCTGTAAAATTCCCCAATTCCTGCCTCCCACAACTGTTAGCGGCGTGGAGTCAACACGTGCAAACGTGTCAAAAGCGTGAACGTGAACTGGATTCATGTTGGGCCCTTCCCATAAACTGACACGTGGATCCGCACCTGCCACGCACTTCGTCACAGAAGCACTTCCGGTCCCGCCTACTGGTCCAATCCGGTCCCACAGATGGGTCTTTCCAAGGGCTGTTTCTCTTGGGGGTTTCATCATTTTCGCTCTGAACTTTGCATATGTGGTTCTTCATGACCATTGCCCAACACCTGCACGCAAAGAAAGGATAAGCAGCCTTTCCGTGGAAGATTCCTCGAATGTAGATGCAAGGGGCATAGTACCTGTGTAACAAAAAAGGCCTCAATCTCTTCTAAAGCGAAACAACCATAGGAACTGTTTTGGATTTCCAAGCCTTGAATGGTACTGGTGTTGCTGACCAGACTTGCTGATAGGAAATGAGAGAGAGAACATTTGAGAACAAACATGAAGTTTTGACATCCGCCGCCTATACAGATCGCTCGTTGGTCAAATTTCGCCTGTTTATCACTTTCAAATCTTTGATTCTTAAGCTTCCAATCGATTTTATGAAGGGGATACCGCCTTTGAAACCCACAACAGTGAGGTTGGCCCACTTCTCTTGGAATCTTGTAGATGTCAGATGTTATCTGAGCACAAGTCTACTGATCAGACTCCACAAAGAATGCTGGTTGTGAACGAGAGCTTTCGCCCACAGACAGTTATATGACTGAGTGCTGACAAGCTCTGGTACGTATACCATGAAAAGCTGAGTTGGGATGAAATGGTGCCCCGGTAGCGTAACTGGTAGCGCACTTGCCCGGAAAGCGAGAGGTGCGGGTTCTAGTCCCGCCTGGGGCGAAAGTTTTGTTCACAACCCAGCATTCTTGTGAAACATTCGCAAGGCGAACTGCGGCCAAAAACAGCAGTTAACAAACAAAAACAAGTGAAAATCTATGGCCAGAGGTAAAACAACAGGAAATTCGGCCGTCACCACAAAAGAGGTCAATGAGAGAAAATTTTCACTTTCGATGTACTAAAACGAAATCGCTTTTCAAAGAACAATTCGAGAGAAATTAGGCCAGCTCAGTATTTTGCAGCTTGTTGGGAGAAAAGATACAATGCTTTCTGCCAGAGCCCCAACCGCCAGTAAGCATAAAAAAGTATACTGAGCAATATCGGAATTTTTAGGTAAGTTGATCAATCAAGAAGTTTCAAGTTAATTAATCAATATTTTGGAAATTTAATTAGATCTTATTGCTCAAAGTTTAACAGCTTCAATTTGAAAAATCAAAGACTTACTTTGCGTACAATTTATTTTATTGAACAACCCCCCCCCCCCAATAAATAAGTTTGATGGGTCCGCAACAACTAATATAACATTCGCTTCTGTGAACACCTTGGAATCGCTGTGAGCTTACAAGTTGCAACCATGAACATCTCAAACAACCACACAAAACCTTTGCGTTGTCTGCTACCTCACGCTTCGCCATACAATCTCGCCTCCGCCTACCGTTCTATCGCCTCCAAGCCAAGCGCCTCTTGGATTTTTCCCTCCAAACTCTTCTCCTACACAGAAAAATGGACTTTAAGCGTCTTCAGGCTTCCTTTACTTCTTACAATTACAGTCAATTAGCGCTATTTAGCGAACATTTGAACCTCGTATTTATCCTAATTTGCTTTGGAAGTCCTATGAGAAGACGGCGAGAACTTTTGGATACGTAAATTTCAAAAATATTATTACACAACTTTGTTTTATTTTTTGGAGACTATTCCATTCAGAATTAAAGCACCTTGGAAAAAAACAAGGAGCAGGGTGTTCGACGTCTTCTAGGACAAGCTACCTTTTTTGTCCCATTTAGGCTCTACATTCAAACCTGGGACATACGACCACGGTCAACTGTGCGTTGCGCACGCCTCAACGGACGGTCGTATATGAGTCTTTTTTGAGAAAGAAAGGTTTTATTTGGGGTAGGTGAAGTTCAGAGGGTTGAGAAGGGAGTCGCATTTGGGAATTTGATGGGGTTGTGGGAAAGGGAGGCCGAGTATGACAGGGTTCTCACGGTTTTGGCAGAAACTCTAGTGAAAAAGCGTGATAGAGAGAATCAGAACATTTTCTATTCCTTTAGCAATATTTACCCCCTCTCCCCACTCTGCGACTATTTCGTAAGAAAAGGAACCGGAGTTGGAGCGTGTCGATTGCCCCCCCCCCCATCTCCCCTAACTATAAAGCTGACGATGATTGTGAGGGGTTGTCAATTTTCTGGAATGGGAACCCCGGACGATTGACCCTGCATACAACCTAATAGAGCATTATATAGATCTAATCGTTTCCAAATGCAACCACAACGTCCTTACTTGAAATTAATAATAATTAATTCGAATAAAAGCAAAATTTCTACGGTCTAGCTGACGTGACGGTGAAAGTGGGAGGAAGTGAAAGTGTGGCGCAACCTAAAATGAATTGGCTAACGCCAAATGCTCCTCCTTTCTATACCTCATAAGCAAGTTTACCATCACGTAGTTCTCATAGCTAATATTCTATGCTTCCGATTCAATTTTGATTCCAAATCAACGAAGCTTTCATTTATGTAGTCCAACGAGTGGACTTTCCAGACAGGAAATAGTGATTTGATGACAAGGTAAACAAAACAAATTACAAACATATAAACAAAAACATATAAAAACAAACAAACATATAAATCGAGCAATGAAAATTCAGTGCTAGAAACGAATAAGTACCGTTTCCGTGATTCGCATCCTCGTAATTTACATAATAATAATTAGTCAACAATAATAATTTATTTCGTGGGATTTCGTAACAAACACGGCAGAGGAGATGGAAAACGAAGTTTCAACGAATTTCAGTATTTCGGCAGTGATACAATGCGTATCTGTGACTGACCCACATACTATTCGCGAACGGATCGATCGCCGATGAAAAGCGAAATTTCTATGGTCCAAAATTGGTCACTCGACAAGAAGACGAAGAAATCCTTCGACAAATCCTTCCCATATAATGGATATTTGATCAATGTGCTCTCCAGGAGAGATCGATCCATCAGCATAAACAAAATTGATTATTTACTTTGAAATGTTTTTTGCTCCTAATTTATTTATTTTTTTCCTAAACAAGCAGCTTTCCCTAAAATCTATACATACATGTAGCTAAGATTAGCAAGCATTCCACATTAATCCTTTCAAGATGCGCCACGCATTCCGATTCCATTCAGAAATGTTGTATTGAGATCTGCTATGACTTGAACAAGCCGCCCGATATGCATGGCTTGAAAGGTTTGCGCTCGAAAGCAAGCGCCGCCAAGTCCCAAGTCTAGAAGATGGGAGCCTTTGCCTGACGGTGCTAGGTCGTTGTCGGGATGTTGGCCCCAGAAAATGCAGAGTGAGCGGCATGTGACCACAAAATCCTGCTCTCATACTCACCAACTGCTGCTGCCCTTCGAACGACGAATACCACGAAAGGCTTACAGCAGATAACCACTGCGCAAATGGTCCACGATGGTGCTGTATTGAGACTTAAAGGCAAAAGTCGGGCTCAATAAGGGGGTATTATGGCGATTGAAACTGAGTATAGAGATGCGAAGTGGAACGACAGTGGAGAAAAAACTGAGAAAAACCGTCGACAAGGCCGTTAACAAAACCCTCTTTCCCACTAGCAGTGAAGGAGGCTGGCTTGGGGAAGAGGCACGTACAAACAAGTTTTCTGGAGATGTCAGTCGTTCTATCGGTTGATACGGCAATCAACCTAGCTGATTTCACACGTTATGCCAGCCACGCACCACTTCCGGAGGTGGGCGGTCCCGGATTGACGAGGCGGTCCCGGATTGAAACCGACGGCCCCGGGGGCTTAACGACGTTTTTCAAGGTGGAAAGTTGCTGCAATGTGTGCAGCTACCCACATACAACCTCCAGGCACGGGAATTACTTCTCTAGCGTGTCTGAGCCCGACCTTTGCCTTTAAGAACTGGGCACGATTAATAGGAAGTATTAGCAGCAGGCTGATACAATCGTTCCCGACATTATTATTAAAGCAATTTACTTGTTATAAGCCAAATTCAACCCGAAAAGAGTTTTTGAGCCCGCATCTCTCCTTTTTCCAGACAAGTGTGCTAGCACTCGCACTACGGGGACGCCATTATGCCTCGCATGAATGGTGCACCGATAGTGAAAGTGACAGGACACTCATCAGAAAACGAGAGGGTGTGGCGTTTCCTGCCTTGGCGTTGTTTATTGAATTTTGGCCCATGACTCGCAGCATTTTCTTGTGATAACTTTTCCATATTCGATCTGCGCAGCCCAAAAACAGAGTTAACATTAATAAGGGCTAATCATTTCACTTCGCGCTTGTATTATTAAGTTGCATCGTTACATCGCAGACGCACATAGGAACGGGAGAGAAAGGGCAAAACTGTGACCAGATATACTGTACCCAGTGTGTTTGATCAGTTTAGGCCCATGTGACGTCTGCTAGAGCAAATTGAAGAGCACATTCTTCTCTAAAGAACAAAAAGAGAATGTAGCACCCGTGTCCTAACCAAGTACCTGGGGAAATAAATATAATTACAACGCCATCGAATAAAAGGAGATAAAGAACTTCTTCATCAAATCAATAGCCCTGAGGTGCATCCCCATCGGTCCATTTCTGAGCTGAATGGGAGCTGAATGGGTAAGGTATGGGCTGAATGGGTAGGAGGGGAGAGTAAAGACACTCTCCCTCCATATTTGACTACAAATAGTCACACCATACCAAACACTAACGTCACACTTTGCTGAACCCTGACCAAATCCTCAAAACTGGTGACAAACATAAACAAAACATAAACATAAACAAGGTTCAAGCTCAACGAATTCCTCGACAGATCGATGACCATTATGACGCTGTCCGAAGTGTTGAGTGAGGGTCTTCACGGTCAGAGCCACATAAGAAACTGTCCACCTTCGAGCCCATTGAAGAAATCAGGTAACAGCTTCAGAGGCAATTATGGTATGGATACTGGAGCTCAGCGGCGATGGTGGATGATTTCATATCCAATGATTCCAACGCTTCATGGAGGCAACAGTTACACGATACATACTATAAAAATTAACTTGTCCCAGCGTCCAGGGGTCAAACTATATCCGTAGGTAAACATTACCCAGAATCAATAACAGAGACGAATTTCAAGGAAAACTCACGCCGAAGTTGGAGAAGTGAGGCAGTTAAGGGATAGCGCAAGTTTAAATAATGCCTCCGCCTCTATTGAAGTAACAGTCATCGAAAATCAAAAATTCAGCTATTTTTACACAGAGAGGAAGGCTTTCCGAAGAAGCAGAATTGCAGCTCTAACAGCTCTCAGCAATCATTTTGCCACGAAGGCTTGTCTTTGGGTAGGCCTTTCCATGGGATTTCAGAGCATTACTTCGATACTTTTATTAGAAATTGTGTGGGTATGAAAACCTGAAAGTCCGCGACAAGGGTTTTGCGATTTCTACTTGTTTTTTTTTCGGTAATCTACATAAAGTACTCAGTTGACATTCCGATTTGTCTGCGAATAGGAAGTTAGCGCTACACGTCCAGGCCAACGGTCGATGAGCTGATAGGTGTGGCATGTGCGCTTTCATGAAGAGGCTATCCAGTGAAATGCGCCAAGAAGACCCCCTTCCCTAAAAGGTGGTGTGTGTTGGCTGACCAGTAAAGGATGATTAGTCGAAGTGGCCATATGTAAAGAGACCTACACCGATGGATGCTGGACGCTGATCTCGAATCTGCTTTCCAAATCTGCCAAACGATTTTCTGAATGGAGTTATGAAGGAAAGTAGAGCAGCGGCAGTGGTCCAAGCTCACGGGCGAGAGGGAGCAGGATCGAGTCCTGACCGGTGACTTGGCTACAACTTTGTCCCTAAGGGTATTTTTATATCCGCAACACGAATATCATCTGTCCTGCAAAGAAGTCTGCAAGAACGCTCCATGCATAGTCGTTTAAAGTAGTACACAAACCTTGTTAGGGTGCACTCCTCGCAAAATGGTTTTATACGGCTAAGCTGATCGGGCGTTGATATTGATGATCGTAGAGAAGCCTTTCTTCAATCACGCGCGAAAGATGAAGATACGTAGGACACAATTCTACCACTCTCACCCGAGCCCGAAAGCTTACGTGCTGTACTTTCCTTCACAACTTCGTTCAGAAAATCGTTTAGCGGATTCGGAGAGCAGATTCGAGATCAGCGAACCACACTCATAAGTATACAGGGGATGGAAAAAGACATTTGTCTCCAGACTCAAATGGATTTAATCACACTTTGCTCAGCTCAAAGCGTGTGCTCCCAACTTAGAATTGAAGAGCGCATTTCATTCATAAGAAAATCTTCATAGTGGCCATCTACGTGGACGGCATCAGAAAAGTTTGCCCCGGAAACATGGTGCTCTGGTCGAGCTCAATGGGGTTCTCGACTGATCGTGTACCGTTACGACGGGTTCCGAAGGGCGGGTTCCGAGGGGGTTTGCATAGTTAGAGCTAATGTCCCTAGGAAACTATCCCACGTTGAATCGATCCAAGAAATTATGTAAGAGCTTCAGGCTGAAGCAGTTACTGTAGGCCTCCCTGAGCTCGACGACGGTGACAGATGACGTCATATTCTGAAGACGGTGAGGGTAGTGAAGGAGGGCCTGCGTGTACTTATAGAGGGACATTTAGGGAATATTTTGCTGAGGAACTTCCGTCAACGACGGCAATCTCTGCGAAGAAAAAAGGCCGAAGTGCGACCTGGGCAAAATGTCTTTTTTCCCTCCCCCCCTGTAGTCTCATTGCAGATGGCCACTTCGACCCATCATCCTTTCCTGGTGAGTAGTGAAGCATGGCAACTGAAAAGTTCAGTATTTTTACTAAGTTCCGAAGCAATTTATGAAATGGAGGTAAATGCCGACTAAGGAGTGAAGCGAGTTGTTCAGGCAATGGCAGACAGTGAAAAATTGGCACAAAGTTTTGTTCACAACCCAGCATTCTTGTGAGAACATTCGCAACGGGAACAGCGGCGTTACAACAGCAGTTACCAAACAAAACAATTCAAAAATAATATCTTTCGGATGTGTTAAACGTTAAAATTATGGCATTTATTAATGTTCCTACAAGTTAGGATCATTGTGCGCCATGTTCTCGGGAAAATCTTCTAGCCAGTACGACCCAGTTGGATCTATTACATCTTCTACGACATTCCACTCCTGCACTCAAAGTGCTTCTGCCTCTAATAATCATAACAGCCTTCCAGGTTCTCCAAATTCCATCAAAGCAAGAGCTTCGCGGAGTGTCTGTTCGTTTGTAGAGTTAACGTTCATGTCTCCACATAAAACGGTGTACATGCAGTTAGCTGTCGGCATTCCACCCTCAGTGAACTCATACACTGTTAATGGGATTCCCCTCTCTGCTGTACAGTCAGTCAGAGACCTAGGTTTTCACTACAACGATAAATTAGATTTCTCGGAGCATATAAAAAGAAGGGTTCAAGCAGCCCATTTACGTACATTTCAAATTTTCAAAGGGTTATCTTTGGCTAATCACAAAGCATTACTACTTTGTGCATACAAGTCTTACGTAAGGCCATTGGTTGAGTCCACTACAGTATTCAACCCTAAATGTCATGAAACACAAAGCGGTACCAAAATTTATTCCAACAAGAAGTGCCCAAAGTTCACAAAGTATTAGAAAAACTCCAAAATTCCAAATTGTGAACTTTTGGGACTCTTTTGGAAATAAATTTTGGTGCCTCTTTGTGTTTCATAACATTTAGGTCCTGATGAGGCTCCGGGACAGCACAATACTGAGAGTACTTCAACCCTGTTAAAAAGAAACGCGTCCATGCACCTAAAAAAGGTCAAAATGACTTCATCCGTAAACTGTTCATTAGAATGGGAGGTTTCCAGTACTATAATATACCGAACGCGGCTACCAGGAATAATAGTCTCAAACTGACATCTCTTGAATGGAGGCGCAGAGTGTTTGACCTATGTTTTGTTCATAAACTGGTACAGAATTATTATGTGTCTGGATTTTCCAATGTCTTCAAAATGTCATATTCGAGAACTAGAGGTGGATCCATGAAAATATCATTAACGCGACCCAAGAGTAATGTGCGTGCTAAGAACTTCACATATAGAGCCGGTAGTGATTATTTGAATATAGCGAAAAATATACCCGCTACTCTTTCAAGCGACGAATATCTAATATATTACTCAGAACTAGAGGTTCATAGTATTTTTTGAGACTGATTATCAAAGCTCGTTATTCTTGAAAATGTATTTGTTTGTAGTTATTTCTTGTTCACGGGCGGAAGTGGTGTAGTGGCAAGTGGCACGCTTACCACGCGAGCGGTCCGGGGATCAAATCCTGGGTCGTGAGTCGCCCGGGCCAACCAAGCCTTCCATCCCTCCGGGGTCGGTTAATTGGTACCAGACTTGTCTGGGAGGATAAAAACACTGACTTGTACATCGGCTGGCCCCCGCAAGTCATTGTATAGGCCACATCGCATTCAAACGCCACTACGAATGTACAAATGGAAGTAGAATGCGTGCCGCATCCCAAAAAGGGATTGATCAACGGCAAATGCTTTATCCTTTTATTATTCATAATGGTAATTATTCTCACGTGTGCCTTATGCAAACGTAATAAACTTAAACTTAAACTTAAACGTCGCTGATGAGCATGACTCACTTTTTCAGAACGTTCCAATTCGGAAGGGATACACGGCTATGGGGCCGCCCTTGCTTCCCCTTTACTATGAAGGCAAAGAAAATCGTGGCGTTCAAAAATATAATAACATGTCTGTAGGTTTTGTTCCCTATACTGATCCAAGCAGTACAAATTACCATGTCTTCCATGCTTCGACAATATAAGCAACGTGTCGAAAGATGGATATAAAAACTGTAAAAGTATCAAAATATCCCCGCCACCCGTTTGTTGCCTTGTCATCGTTGTTCTTATGACGCTTCATCGAGTTCTCTGTCCCTGGCGCGGTTTGTGCCAGGAGAAGGGGTTCTTTGTTCGATCTTATCGGTCCTCTTTCTCTCACGTCTTCCTCCGTCTCATTGCCTCTTTTGGGCGCGAAACCCACGCGAAACAAGCGCCGTCCGTTCAAACGAGATTTTTTCTCCACATTTTCCGTGAAAGAAACCGCTGATAGTTGTGAGGAGTGAGTGCGTGTGAGCAGTCAACGCTGCGACATCTGCCCTTTCTCAATGACCCTCCACTAGCTCGCGATGG
>MU889642.1:0-12687 GCA_036418205.1 Ostertagia ostertagi
AATACTTGCACGTTGGCCAGGTAATTCCAATCAAGACCTCATTTCTGTTTCTTCTCAAATAAACAAGGTCCTACAAAGAAATAAAATTCGGTTTTTTACAACCGAAAGCTTAACGCAAAATAAAGATACAGAGAAATGACTGACTCGACCAATACGGCGTATGTGGTCTAATGGCACTATCGCAAGGTAAGGGGACATGCATTTGGAGCTGCTTAAAACACCTTTTTGTTAATTATCGAGACTAAGGCTTAGGCGAGATGGAGAAACTCCAAGGAGAGTGACCAATCTTCATTTTTCCCCAAGTTCCTGCCCCCTCCCAAGCTTAGGGATGCCTCGTATCTTGCAATAGCGGTGGCCTAATTACGACTCTGATCAAGCCATGAACTCTGGTTCCAGAGCAGAAGAGGATTTGACAGGGAAATTCCCCTGCAGTCGTGCAGTGTTGCCTCCGCTCTGTACTTCGTCCGAGCTTGTCCCACTTGTTTACTATGCGAAGTCGGTACTTGTTAACATTGTATTTACCGTGCAATTGTCAAGTGTCGGGCTTCCTGGTGGTCTGAATAATGGTATCAAATAGTTTCCTCATTCAATTTGCATTCACCCGTTGACCTCCTTAGGAGATCAAGCTGTAGCCTATGCTTTTCAAAGTAATGGCTCGAAAGCTTTTCGGAGCCCGTCGACATTGGATGAAGTTGAATTGTGGTGTCTGTAACGGCAGCATCGCATATGCCCACTGGGGGCTATTTGTCGTTGCGTCGGTTTGGCCTGCTGCCAATGATGGATGCTATGCAAATGTGTGCGACTCTTGACACCACACCCATGGGACCAGAGCCGATTGGTTAGATGTGCTTGGAGAGAGCATGCGATTGCGTAGAGCTTCAAACCCACACTTGCCGCTCGCCATCCATGTATCTTTCGCGCTAGATGGTGGCAGTTGCCCCGCGGGAGGGCTCTAGATCCGATAGGGTGATTGCTGTGGAGGCTGCTGGAAGCGGCGGCAGTTTGGCCCTCCCTCGACTTCGGCACACGTCCACGCTCACTCTCCCTACTCTACAATCATGGTGAGTTCCGTCTTCTCTTACATGTATCGCTGTTTGGAAGGGTTTCAAACGTTCACATCAAAGAACATCAACCTTTCTTCATGTTATCGACTGAGTGGTAGCTTATCTGGAGGTTACGGCTGTTCGTTAAGTGACGATTATGGGTGTATTACGAATGTTTCCGACACGAGCCTTTTAGAATCGTGTCTGCTAATGCGAGACATGCCTCTTATTGGGTGCTTTAGTGGATTGAACGCTTGTCCTCAGAAAGTGCCACAACATGGTCTTCGCGTAAGCTTACGAATCGATTCCCGCCCAGGCCTACCAAACTTTCCGTCCTACCGGATCGGTCAATAGGTACCAGGGCCGTTGAGACGATTAAAGATACTGCTTTTTGACCCGGTGGGACCGTGATTCATTCAGGGCCGCAGGAAGGTGGTCGGCACTTTTTGCACGTGTAAATGTAGCATATGTAAAATATTGTAATATTTTTGCATATCTAAATATTGTAAATATAAATGTGTAAATAAACTATAAATGTGGTAAAAAGCCACGGGGATGGTGTCACGAAGAGGTGGCGCGCTCTCGACCACATCATGGTTCTACGTGCTCCCTCTTACGGATCTGCGTTCCTACCCTGAACGTACAAAATCTCGGTTATTCGGGGTCGGCTAATTGGATACCAGCACAAACGAATCCAACAATACCCGCTGAGACGATCCGCACTTCTTGTTGAGCCATTGTCCCATGCCTAAGTGTTCGCTGGCCAAGTCGCTGCGCTAGCCGGGGGACTTATTCAAGACGTAATCAGCAGGAGTAATCACTTGGCGCTTCGACGTGGATCGGACGGATCCAGTTTATACGGCGGCATTCTAGAAAGTCTCTTTCATTGAGCTATCCGCACGTTGCTTCTCTTACGTTGTAGTCGTCCTCCTTCGGCTGAAGTAGGATGGATACTTTGGTAAGAAGCCGCTCAATAAAGGGAAAGGTTACTGTGGTGCCTAACCAATAAGGGTAGCTGCAAAAGTGGCCTTCGGCGCCCAATTTCCCTCAGGCCTCTATCTCGTCGGGTATTGGAGAGTGCAGTTATGAGGTGGCTACCCCTGACTAACCCGTAGTTGGTTGGTGTCATGACGGTGAAATAGTTCAACGGGCCGGAGTGTGGCGGGTGAAGGGTCGAGGCTCAACATGACCTTTTTTGTCTTCCAATCGCTGGAAAGTTCTCGTTCTTCTCAAAGAGTTCTTATAATAGAAGGGTTTTGTCAGTTTTTGCACTTTTACAACTCCCCTAAGCCTCCTGCGTCGTTCTTTTTCGGAGAGTTCCCGGCTCTTGACGACTTTCACCACATCAACAGATAAGCTCCCTGCTTTAAGTGTCTACAAGTGACAAGGTCAATCTTGTGGATGTCATCTCACCTGATGCAAATCCTGCTTGTCATGTTCTGCTTTTTTTTCTTGAAATATCAAATATTGTTGTCCATCGGCTAGAGCCACACCCACCGAGCGCTGTCGATCGAATTACAATCCTAAGATATCTCTATGCAGTTTTTCCCGTCAGCTAACGCATGCCCGAAAAGACCCGGTTTTCTCGCCATCGCACCGCACCGTCTTCTTCACGTCGCGCACGCATCGCACCGCCGCCATCAGACAGAGAACCGTTGTAAGGCTTCCGTCGCGCCGGCTTACGTAACAGTTAGTTTGTGATTGCTGATCACGTACAGCTGCGACGGTGCGGATCTCGTGTGCAATCGGCTTGGACGTGGAAACTCGTTTCGCTCTACAACGACGGCCACGACCCTGCTCCATCTCTGAGCGTCGTTGATCTGTCAACGCTGGTCGTCGGATAGCTATCATCGACGTCATCGTTTTTTTTCTTCTGTCATCGAACAGAAGGCGAATTCGCAATTTATTCATCATTGTGAAATCGTTCGTCAACGATGCGTCGAAAGGTCTACAAAGAAATTTATATCTATAATTACTATGGTTCGCCAACACCTTTACGCAGGTTGGTTGTGCTGTTTTGTTGTTGTTTTTGCTGCAACCGCTTTTATCCCGCTAGAAATTGACAGTTCTCGATCGTTGATTCGCTGAGACTCCCAAAACGTCCATCACTCTTGTTCTTTGGAGCCTATTGTTCAATAATGTGACAAGTTGTCTTGGTGGAAGACAACTTCTTCTCTTGGATCAGTACTAGTTTGTAGCAGTAAGAGTATCTAAAATGGGCACTCAGAAGGTTTTCCCCGCCACTGTATCAGTCGTGACTGTGTCATTCGGTTATATAGACAGTTTCTGGAATCGCCATCGATCAATCATAAATATGGGGATTGTTTTCCGCGATTAGAAATCGATCAACGACACATTGAAATCAGCTACGCTCTTATCTGTGAACCAGATTAGACCCATGGGAGCTATATCAAGCGCCTTATCATCACATTTGCAAAAAAGTACTTTCATTATCGAATCGGATTATAGGCTATTTCTTGGATTAATTGGGTAGGAAGGTAGTACCCACGGCGAAAAAAGGGAAAAATGTTTTCAGGTCCAGTGTAGTACCATAATATCGATCAAAGTAATGCCTCTTTTTAACCGTAACTGGGTTGTTCAACAGTCATTAGGTTCGAGGACACGCTGCCCCTCATTTCGTTGAACAATTTGCTTAGTTCGTAGGATTCTTCAAAAAAGGATACAGCGCATTAGCCCGAGCTCCACTTTTCCTACACGTTTCATTACAGGGGGGAGCAAAAAAGAGACATTTTGTCAGGTTGCACATATTATTTTTTTTTTTTCTTTGGGCCTGGTTTTTTTCTTCGCAAAGATTTGCAATCGTTGACGGAATCTCAGACAAATATTCCCTAATTCCCTTCTATAAGTAACGCAGGCCCTCCTTCACTACCTTCACCGTCTTCAGAATATGACGTCATCTGTCACCGTCGTCGAGCTCAGGGAGGAGACCTACAGTAACTGCTTCAGCCTGAAGCTCTTACATAATTTCTTGGATCGATTCAACGTGGGATAGTTTTTAGAATTTAGTCTATGCAACCCCTTCGGAACCGCCTTCGGAACGTAATACGGTACTCAGATGAGGCGAGACCGTTGAGCTCGACCAGGGAGTTTTTTTACCATGTTTTCAGGGAAAACTATTTCTGATGGACTGAAGACAGTCGCGTCAGCGTAGAGGACCTTATTGAAGATTCGCCTTATGAAATGAAATGCGCGCCTTCAATGATAGTTGGGCCACGCTCTGAGCAGACAAAATGTTTTACTTATTGCCCTCCCACTCCCCTCTAAATTAGGTACTGTCGGCGGCCAGTTAACCTTCTTATTCCTTCATTCGTTATTGGATAGGTCGTTGATGTTCATGTTTTCATGTAGTACAAGCAACTATTGGACATCGATCAACCGCTGCGGTTTTCTACGGTTATTATTCACAAGCACTTCGAAGGTATGTCGAGCAGCTGGGCACACAAAAGGATTGGGCAAATTGCCTCGAAAACTTGTGTTGTTGTGCCAATGACCTGTTGGGTTATGTTCTCACTTTCTTGGTTTGAAGGTGTTTTCAGAAGAGAATATGGCTAGTATAGGCGCTCAGTGGTGGACACTTTTCCTCAGGAAGAATTAAATTGGTATAATATCTAGCTGCCCAAGCAAAGTAAGATCCGATAGACTGAGGAGGAGTAATTGACTCGATGACACAATCATGAATACTTCCCTATCCTGCACGTTATACGGATTCGTAAAAAAAAGCCATGCTTGCTGCCCCGATATCCTTTGAAAGAGAGGAAAACTTTATCTTTTCCCACATTTTTTAGAAATTGTAGTCAGAATCTCGTACGAGGTACCGCTCTCCAAAACTGGCTAAATTGGGTTTGTTTCGGATGAGCGCTCAAGTGCTATGCGCCTGTTGAATTCTCAATTTGTTTAGCCGGTGGCAGGTCCGTGATACCATCTCTGGTTGATTGAATGACTTCTGGCGAGCAGAAGCCCATTTGTCGCCGGCACAAGCGCAGAGAAGTTCCACGAAGTGCAAACGCCCTTCTTCAGCTTGAGGGATTGCTTTTCACTCCAGGAACCGTTGAACAACTTGTCATGGTATATTAAATGGCTTAAGATCGTGGGATAACAGCAAGGTTCGCGACACTTGTTCTGGTAGTGGATCAGGGGACAAGGCGGTAAACGCGGTATGCGTGGTAAACAGTGTTAGCCAGCGATATGTTCCGCTCGGCCCCTCGTGGCTTATCCTGCGCATCTTTTCTCGTTTGTGTCCCTTTTTTTGCATTGCTGCGTTTTTTCATAATAGCGGGTCTGGAAGGTGAGGAGAATGCAGAACCGGATTCTGTTATTTGTGTAACATCATACGAAGATGTGTTCGTGAAGGTTGAACCAAGGAAAATAAAATCTTGAAATACCTAGATTCTCAATGAAGGTACCGACCTTCTAAATAGGTTACGGTTTGGTGACGATATACAAAAAATTTTAGTTACAGAATTCGATATACCAATAAAATTCTACAGTCATCACTCGCCCTTCTTGTCAGAACGGTATCGCATGGTACCGATCGAGTAGTGGAGAGGAGATGCCCGTAGACTTGGGTGACTTATTCAGAAGCTTTCTAGCCCATCTCGTCTTGTTGTGATGTGACTTTAAGTTCGGTTAAAGGGAAGCCTACTCACGAAGACATTTTTGTTCGGCACATAGTAGATGAAAGGAGAAGTGGTGTTTGTTGGTGCATCAAGGAGTGCCTCCAGTTTTTGGCGCATCAGTGCAGGTCACAGTAAGGGCAACGTTGCTGGCGTGTTTTTGCCTTTTGCCTGTCTGACCCTATAACTCTCAAATGGGCAATGGAGCTGAATAGGCAAGAGAGACATGAATCTTCTGCTGATGAAATTTTATTGCTCTACTTGTTGTTCTTTTATGGGTTTTCGCGGAGCAAGAAAAGGTTTCGGCTGATAAGGAAGGATTCTCAGCAAAGATGCCATTACTAGTGATATTAGCAATCAGTATCTAATAAAAATCTTTTCAGAGCAAAAACCATCTCTGCAGACTGCGAGGAGCCGGTTCTACAGGAGAAAGTCATCCACTCAGCGACGCAGTGCGCATTCGCGACGTCGCAACTCGTCGCGTGCGCCCGAGTTGTCGCGCCAACGATCGAAAGCAACGCGTGTCAAGAGCAACTTACAAGTGCCGCTAAGCAGGTGAGATAAGCTTTTCTTGGCAGCTCGAGCACCAATCGCTTGTCCTTTGAAGGTAAAAGATGAAGCATAAAACGCACGGTTGCAATACGCTTGATTACAAGGTAGATTCGAGGGCCCTGGGGTGCGCCATGCATTCTTTTGAAGCTCGAAACTGTTGGAGCACTCGGACGCACTTTGGCTTATAGAGTGAACATATGGGGTCAGACCGTACGTAGAAGTAATTTTATCTTTTTGGAAGGGCCAGATAGCTGTTAGTGAACTCGGAAGGGATGGGGGCTTGCTCTACGTAGGCAGAATTTATTCCAGGAGTCAATAGGTAGCAATTGCGCGACTTTTCACAGCTCAAACCCCAGCCATCTTGAGATTTAATGGTGGATTGCTTTATGTGGAACAACCTTTATATGGGGAAAGAGCTTTCAATGATAACCAGAAAAAGCATATCCTGTTTGAAAACACGATTCCATTTCCGAACTGGAAGATTCATGGATGCATGCATGGCTGGGGATTGTGGTGGTGGAAGGTTAGCAAATAACAACAATCGCTTCTGCGCCGAAGCGAGTCACACACGCCAAAACAGCACCATTGGGGATGACTTATGAGCTTTGTAAATACATTTCGTGGGGTGTTAGTTCATTTATGTGGCGCCAAGGATAGAAGCGCTGCCAATTGACGCCTGCATGCATGGCTGGAAGAAGATCCCACAAATCGAATCTCTCCCAGACCAGCCTAATCATCCATTCGTCCAGGGTCGTTTGTTCAGTAAGAGACTTGCCTTGGAGGCCGATGTCAGACTTTGCGAATCGCGCGATTCGCTAGCGTCTGCGGTCGCGTCGCGGCCAGTGAATCACTCAATTGGCTGGTACCGCAACGCGACCGCGGACGCTAGCGAATCGCGCGATTCGCAAAGTCTGACATCGGCCTAGAGAGCAGAAAGCAGCTGATCTGTACAATTGACTGACCCCAACACGCAGTTTGCTAGCGTATCTCAGAAAAGGGAATGATCAGTGTTGAAAAACGATTTGTTATATTTTTATTTACTCTAAACTCGTTCAGGTATCGCATGCGGTAACGGAATTGCTGCATGATGCTGAATATGCTTGTGAACGAAGCCATACTGGCGGTCGACAATCGCTTACGGACATCCATGAAGCTGCCAGACAGGTGAAGGATCGGATTAAGGTTCACCATTTGTGTTACCTAAATTCGTTTTGTGAAAGCGTTACGCATGCTGGACAGCTTATTGGAACATGTGAAGACTTCACCAAAGATCACGAGAACCACAGAGGAAGAGCAGTATAATGAAGTGTTGAGAACGACTCACAGATTGATCGCACACCAGGTTGGCTCTTTTAGGATTGAGTGTTACGGTGCTGCTAATTTTCTCGTTTTAAATAGAAAGGGAGCTTGGGGTGAGTACTGGTACGGGGACAGTTATGCAGGTAGAGAACCAGTACTGAGTTTCTAGGAATCATACCTTTAGAAATTCCGTCCTGCCACCTTTCAGTATCTTTCCAGGGGTTACTCCGAATAAAATAGCCTCGCCCGAATTCCGCTGTGTGCAGAAATCTCTAGAGGTGTAATCTTACTGGTTTCTATGGAAAAGCTTAACGAAATTGGTGAAAGTTGAAGCTGTTGGTGAGGGTTCTGCCCATTGCTATGTTTTCACCACCACCTGTCGTGTCTGAAAACCCTCCCTCCCTCCAAGACGAGAAATTCGCGACTTTATACGAAGATACTGTCGAGTCATAGAATCGTGTTTCAGGGTCCCAGTGAAGATCTTACACGTGAAGCAAAGAAGGTCATTCGACACAGTCAAATTCTTATGGAGCAGTTTGAACATGAAGCGCATGAGCCATCGCTGGAGCAAAAGGCATCGTCTATGGCTGCTGTCGACGTGTCGCAACCGCCACCAGTGACATGATCAATGCCACAAGGGTTAGTTTTTGATCAGATGGACACGGTTTTCTAGAAGAGGCTCACTCACTTCTCCTACTAACCTTACCACTCCATGCCTTCCTTCATTCAAACCAATACATATCACCGAGCTAATCCTCCAGGGGTTACGGTTGTGCAGCATGGGCAACGGGAAAGAGGCCAGAGGATTCCAAGGGATTGGAAAGCGCGAAGAGTAGCTACTCACTAATCTCTTCTTATCTCGCTCCGATAGCAGCTTGCATTCGTTGTACTAACGATAAGATCCAATAAGTTGCATCAGGAGACGGACTTGGGGTTAGCCCTGAACCGATTGTTAAACTCGAATCTAGGACCATTGATTCAAAGTACCAGGGCCCTTGGGGCCGATTACGTTACGGCCTGGAATTCTGCCTTCTTTATGTTCACATTGAAGACACGTGCGAATCAATCTAACTTCGTCCGTAGATTAGTGCGGTTTTTCTTTGTTTGTGAAAGCCAGAAAGTCTGATGAAAAGCTGCAGCAAATACTCGGGAGTTTTTGACACAAGTATCTTCGGTCCAAGTCACATAGAATCAATTACTTCGAGGTTGTCTAATCATAAGACTGCCTAGGGCAGTTCACTTTCATACCCCTCCAAACTATGTACATATGAAATTCCTCTAAAAATCTTTATTATATTAGGAATGCGAGTCACGACCAACAGAAGCCGAATCAGAAATGGCCTTACGTAACGCCGCCGAACGACTGGTCACTGTGACAAATGAGACGACCAGTGAGCAGCAGGCAAAACACATTATGGAGAAGCTGGAGCAGGCCGCTCGTCAAACGGCATACGACGCACGCAGACGATTGCAGCCGCCAACGCCCAAGGTGAACCATTTATACTTTTTGTGGCATGCCTTGCTAGAGCACTCAGCCTGTAGACATTCTGTTGAAGCGCTAGTGATGCTTCTTCCCTTGCTATTCGTAGAATGAACTGCAGTATATGAACACGTCTGCATGTTCGAGTAGGCGCTACAGTGGCGTAGTTGTGGTTACCGTATTACGTTGTAATATTTTTAAAAAGGTGAGTTTCGTGAGATTTAGGTGGGATTCAGCTTGTTTCGCGTTTTGGAAACTATGTCGCCTTTTTCAAAACTCAAAGCTCCTTGCCGTGAAAAATGGGGACCGCCGTACGTCGCGACCCCCAGAGTTCGAGGCACTTAATAAATAATAAGCTCTCAGAGAATCAACGGCGTGGGTGTCAGTTAGGCCGATCTCAGACTTTGCAAGTTGAGTGATTCGCCACTAGCGATTCGCTAGCGTCGGCGGTCGCGATGCGGTTCGCTGGCTGCGACGCGACTGTGGACGCTAGCAAATCGCTCGTTTTGCAAAGTCTGACATCGGCCTTAGCGCGACGAGCCGCTTACATGTCAGTGCGAATTGGGCTTTTCCATGCGCTAGGTTGGCCGTGCAAGAAAGAACCTGTCGCTCAAAGAGTTGTGGCGGCGTAGTTTTCAAATCGCATTTTGTTGTTACTGTTTCACGTTGCTGAGAGAATGCACTTCGTGTCCCAAAAGTCGTGCATCGTACTTCTGCCCCCCCTTTCCAACGTTGTTTCGGTGCACGACTTTTGAGACACGTCAAGTGCGTTCTGTTTGCATGTGTGCACGATGAACCTGCACTGAACCGGGTAGTAGCCTGCTTCGTTCAGGAGACGCGCAAACGAACGGAGGTCACGGAGCAGCTTCTAGTTGATGACACGCACACCATACTACGTATCCGTTAATCGCCAACCAGAATTCAATCGATGTGCACGCACATATCACACAAAGAAAACCACATCACACATCCATTTGTGTTAAACCACGCCCACAAATTGCCCTGCCAATCACAGTCACTCGAGCACATTGCACAAACTCCGCCCCCTTTCCTTCACTGCCGTGATTTTTTCGCGTGCTTTTCGCTATTTAGTCATGAGAACCGCTATTAATTAAATAGATCACGTTTATTTCTGTTGGAATAAGCCGTCTAAAGGCGAACGTGTTCGCGAACGATTCTATGCTTTCATGATTACCATCATTATTATTCTTCTCCGATTTGTGTACATGTAAATTTGGGACTAGAATAAAACTATATGGACCCAAAGCAGTTTTTGTCACACATACACCATTCTATGCAGATCGATTGAGTGAGATCACCCGCGAGAAAGGCGGGGAGCGAGACAGTAGGCGTGGTGTGCGGCGGGATGCTGCCTTTTCGGGTTAGCCTAGCTGTCACTCCTCTCTAAAGAACGAAAGAGTTAGCCTTACTAATTGGCATGGCATTGTGCGATTCAATAACCTCAAAGCTGCCTATTATTTGGTAATTTATTGATGTTATCGGATTAGGAATGGTGAGGTCAAGACCAGACTACCGTGGAGAATCTCGTCTATGAGTGCACCGAGACGGCCGAGTATATTCCGAAGTAAGTTTGATACGGTAACCTTTTACGGGCAGCACTTTTATTGGCTCTTATTTTTTTTTCACTTCAGGCTGATCACTTCGATCCGAGAAAGTCAGCAGGCACAAACGGCCAGTGAAAAGTTCCGCGCTCAAAGTCGTCTCATACGCGATGCACATCAGGTTGGTTGCGGGCCATCAAATCCTCGGGATTGTCCCGTAAATCACGCATGATTTCTCAGCTTCTCCTTTTTTCCAGATTTTGGCACCAGCAACTCGTCTTGTGGAAGTGGCGCGTACATCAGTGGCTCATGTGAGCGAGAACCACATCGCTTCGAATCTCCAGCAGGCCAGCAACGGCCTGTCGACCAACCTCGCCGAGCTGCGCACTGCCTTGAATTCCGCTCAACAGCTGAACTTCAGTCAACAGTTGTACCACAGCGAGGAACTCATCCGGGTTAGCCTTTAGCGTCATCATTTTCGTATTTAGGTTGGTTTCATAGTCCGCGATCAGTCACGCGAATCGCGAGAGTTGCGCGACGGATCGCGGACTCTGACACCAGCTTACTGTTCAGTAGTTGAAAATAATCAGCTGAGCTTTTCAGGAACTCGACCAGGAAATCCAAGACGTACAGAAGGCGGCACTTATGAAACAACTATCTCCACCGCGAGGAGCAACTTCTCAATCTGCCACCTCGCATCTGATGTCGTCAGCGAGACAGGTAAAAAATTACCGCACTGGGAGGACATGATTTTGACCCCTTCTGCTCCATTATAGCTGGAAAATCCGAAAATTTGTAGGTTGGTAGCAGTATCGCCCAGTTGGTGTCGGCTGCCACAACCAAGGACGAGCAACACATCGGTGCGTCGGCGGTAGAAGCAGCTCAGAGCCTCCGAGCATTCACTGGCGCGGTAACGGAGGTCGTGTCAACAAGGACTGATATCCATCTTGATACGTATGTCGTTATATAACTCTTTTTGAACTTTCTTTTTAAAAGGCTTTTGACCTTGAATGCACGCCCGAGGACCAAACTGGTGTGTCCTGCACAAGTATATGGAGGCATTGGTACGGAATGGGAAGAAAAAGTTGAGAAAAAAGGGAAAGAATCTGTCAAAAACGCTTAGGTTAAGGGCTTGCTCACCTTCGTGATTTGGTGTGCTAAGGCAATGAGAGACTGAGCGCGGAGAGGAGAGTGCGAGGCGAGAGAGCGCACAGATGAGAGGGCGCCAGACAACAGCCTGCTGCGGACGGGGAACATTGCAGCTGCTGCAGCTTACTTTGCAAGGCCTAGCGCCCTTGTCGGGTGATTTCCGTGCACGGGAGTGCCACATCTGTGATTGTTTTCTAGGGGTCTATCCTACAGACCTGAGGGAATGTTCACAATCTTCTGTGTGGAATATGCCTTTAATTCTCTTCAATTTTTCAGGTTCATTGTCTCGTCACGTTCAGTCGTTCATGATTCTGGAAGAGTATTCGATCATGTACGAGAACAAGCACCACCAAATGTGCTTGCCGATGCGGCTAAGCAGGTATGTCCTTCACATATGCTGTCCCATTTAAAAGCTGCAAACTCCGCCTCCTTTTTTAATTGAACAAATTTCAGGTATCGGTGAGTCTGCGTCAGGTGATCGCATGTCTTCCTGACAACCAAGCCATCGAGAAAGCGATCACGCAGATTCGTACAATTGGCGTATCGTCGACAGTTCGTGAACCAGACGTTCGCGTCGCGGCTTCGCGATTGGTCGACGCGACGTCGCAGTTGATAGTCTCTGTAAGGCAGCCGAATAATCAAGAAGCTGTGAACGCTTTCGTCTCAACATACACCGACTTCCACACAGCCGTTATTGCGTCCATCAAGAACCTTCCGGTAAGGCTGCTGCTCCGCTCACTTGAAGCCGATTTAAGACATTAAATTGATTAAGTGCTATTTAGGACATGGAAGCACGTCGTCAGACGGTTGATCAACTCGAAACAGCCAGGGAGGAATCCGTGACGTTACTGTCGTACTTCAGCGCAGCGTCAAGCGACGTAACGCAGACGAACACCGTATCGCAATCGTCGCGTAAGCTCATCGAGACGGTGAACGAGATTGTGGAGCAAGTCAGCGTCGAGCAACCA
>MU889643.1:0-12789 GCA_036418205.1 Ostertagia ostertagi
CGTGGCAGTTCGATGTCCGGCTCTCGTTCGAGCTCCTCTTCGGCTTCCGCCACTGATTTGATCGTGGCCTCAATTGTGCCGACCAGGGCACGTTGCGGATGCTCATATGTGTCAAGAATGCGAAGACGTTGAGCCTGAAAGCAGACGTCACTTGAAATTAGGCATCTTCGAAGAGGATCAGACAAGAAGATGCGGAGAAATAGGAGACGAGACTTAAAGAGGGAATGACGCAGCAATTGAGCTTGTTTTTTCTTCACTCAATACATTCATTCCTCCCTTTCAATCAAATCTTAGGGGGAGCCAAGTTCGCTACCTATTTTTAGCATCCTCCAATTTTGCATACAACATTTATAGACTAACGAATCCTAACTATATGTCGCCATAAATTTTACCGAATTTCTGGACACCGTATAGATGCAATAACAATTCAGGAAAAAGGAACATACTAGAAGCCGATACCGAACTCTACTCTAAAGGGGCTATATCAACCTGCGTTGAGGCTATCCTAGCAAGCGGCTATAAATTTAATATTCCCTAACACTAAAAATGTGAGCTTAGTCAAGCCTATGGAACCCTACTGCTCACGTGTGGGACCGCTATGAACACAATAACACCGTGTCTGTACTTCCCCCCCCCCCTTCCCGCCCTCTTGAAAGGGACCAAACTGGTGTGAGTTAAAAAGAGAGGAAGCTTGCGCCCTCGCGAATCAGTGGCTGGGACAAGCACATGCTCCAAATCCTTCAAAATTTTGGATAGGATTCGAATAGATAGGCTCATTTCGCACTCAACATTAGGCTTATGCTTGTCTTGGTGGAGGGTATAGCAGCGCATGGTTGTGCCAGTCGCATGATCTGAAGTCAAACCCAGATCCAATCATCCTTAGAACAATCAAATTGCCCCCCCCCCCATCTCTCCCCTCGGTAACAGCTATCGACTGGCATCCTCAAACACGTGTGGAAGGAAAATAACACTGAATTGTGCATTGACTGTCCTCTAATAATCGCACAATAGGCCAAACTGGACTTAAACCCCCCCCCACGATCCCCAGCGAAGCTGCATGCATGGCCCAATCCGAAGAAGAAGCAGATCAAATGTCGACTCCTACTCGCAATAAGCGCCCAAATGGGTCATGATCATCAGTCATTCTTTTCGACCTTAACCTACTGTTTTATGATGCCCATATATCACCAGTGGACCGGGCATTGCAATTAATTATTTGGGGTGGCACATGATTTTTACGGGGCGCTAATTCGCAGTGAACCGAGACCCTGACAGAAACCGCTACGAATTTTCATTTGCACAAAGGCGGACCTGCAAAGACATGGATTCGACAAGAGGGTGCCGACCGCTGTTGACAATGGCAATTTTCGCGTCACCATAGCTGCACTATTAATAATTAGCAGGGACAGAACTGGGTTCTCGGCCATGCTAGGTTAACATGGGCGAGGTGCAAGCCATTTTGACGCTAATTAGGCCTGCGTCAAAGCGGTTGGTGAGGTTATTTCTATTCACAATGAATCTTAATCTGAACATCTTATGCCCAGTCGCACAGAGTGGACATGGCACAAGGTTCAGAGCGGTCAAGACGGGGACTGGAAAGGGGGGGGGGGGGGGAGGATAAGAGGTCAGAAAAAAGCCTGCTGGGATCTCCGCGTAACTCCTCTACCTAGCTGTCAGATTCGTGCTGCAAATGGTGCCGCAGCGCCAACCCTAGAGCACGCACCAAGTGCTAAGCGAAGCGGTAATTAACGAAGCGGCTTAGGGAAACAATTTCGAACTTCACAGGCATTATAATTGCCCCAAAAATTTCGCCCTAAGAAGGATGAATTCGGATTACGCCAATAGGTGCTACCCATTTAAGTTCAAAATGGGACTGAGATGAGGCAGTGGCAAGCAGTGCGAGACACGCATCACCTAGACTACCCTCTTACCCCGCATAAGTCCCACAAGTCACCGTCATTTCAGACCTTTATCTCATCATCTTCCATCTTACCCGGAACGACATATTCCTGACTCCCAAAAATCGTCTGGGGAATGCGGGCTCCCTGGAACAGCAACAGGAACATCGCCAAAATTTTAGTGAACTCCCGAAATCTGTGAAAACTCAAAAATCACTTTTCGCAATTTCTCCCGATGAAACCTTAAACCCAGCCACATCCTAGCCCCTACCTAACATATTAGGCAACCGTCAAATCCACCCGCTAACCCCATCTCTAGGGGCGCTATTCTATCCCGTCTCACTCTATCAACATAGCCTCGACATTGGCCAACCCTGGTTTCACATGGAAAATCAACAACCATAGAAAATCGAACACTAAATTGAATCTTATTCAAGTTAGTTCAACCAAACCAGCCTTTCTACTGGCCAGCTCTAGAAAAGAGTGCTAGAAATCTAGAGTTGAACTATTTGATTAGTTAGAGGGTTTACATTGGCTAACTCATCAAACACTGCTTAAGTCGTGGGTTGGGTAGTAACCTACCCAAAGAAATGATGCTATGCCGCTAGCGCGTCTGAATGGAAGTCGAATGCGTAACGCACCTGAACCGACTGATTGACGTGAAGTGAGTTGTAGTCACCCTTTTATACTGAAGCTCCCTGACGAAAGCCGTGGATCAAGAAAAGGTTATCTAACTGATAATGCGCCCTTCTCGTGATAAGGGCCCCAAATCCCCGCGGATGATAAGCTTTGGGTTACGGTAGCAATCCACTGCAAATCGGCTCCGATGGTTTTCGAACAAGCTGCTATGCCTTCGTAATGCACTTTTACTCAACAGTGTTCGGTTCATCTCGAACTCTGGTTACCATCGGTCGCACAAAGTGACCACGAGTGAGAACTGAATAAGTGGAATATAATATTAGATTGTCGGAAAAGTTGTCTTTGCGCATTTGGCAACTTTTTTTCAAAATTGTTTTTCTTCTTTAGTGCAGCCAACAATTGCTGAATACATACACCACAATAATCGTCGAAACATTGCTCTTCAGCAGGCAACTTCAGGTTGAGGCACAGCCCTTCAGAAATCTCGAGTCTTTGGGCGAAAAGCCTCAGGCCGATGTCAGACTTTGCGAATCGCGCGATTCGCTAGCGTCTGCGGTCGCGTCGCGGCCAGTGAATCACTCAATTGGCTGGTACCGCAACGCGACCGCGGACGCTAGCGAATCGCGCGATTCGCAAAGTCTGACATCGGCCTTATGGAGGGGTGACTTGGAGTAGACCCGAAGCATCAAACTGCCCCTATTCAGCATCTTCAAGAGAATATGGTAGCCCGTCTCTACCAGGTTTGTTATACATACTAAGTGTAAGTGGGTCAGATCATTCTATAACGAGCTTGGAGACCTTTTCCTGAACCTTCTTCGTAATTCGCGAGCGTTGCCGACATAAAGTAAGTTTCTCCGATTTTCCGGGCACCATGCCGGGAAACCAATCCACTTGCTAACATTATTGTTCACCAATAGCAGTGGACTTCGTTGGCAGCAGCTCTCCGTGAGCGAAACATTTGCAGCCTCATGAGCTTTCAATGTTGCCTCCCAAATTGCAGTTCTCAAATCGGCATTGCATTCCTTTGTTTTACGCATCCGAGCCAGTCGTGCTTTCGCGTGCGGTTTATCTGAGGATCCCACTTCTTGACACCACCAACAAAGTTGGCGGATCAAGCGATAGACGGGCGGCAAATCAAAATGTTCTTGCAAAATTTAATGGTCTCAATAGCCTGTGTCAGTCAGATCTCAAAATATCCTTTCGCCATAATTTCACTTCTTTTAGAGGCGATATTGAGGAACGGTCCATTGTGGTCTGGTAGCACTGAAAGAGCTCCGCCAATTACCGTGCATTGCACTAAGCACTCTCTCCAATCGAATTCAGAATACACTCGTCAATGAGGATGGCAGGCTGACCAGATTTGTGGTTTTTTCTCAAGTATCTGGAACTCGGCAACCAAATAATTGGCATATTGTGAAAGATAGTTCGGAGGTTCATCACAACACGTAGAATCCCACTGCTTCGCTTCAATCGACGCATTTTGTGGGCTTATAAAGGCAGGAGCAGTCGAACATACCTTCCAGTGAAAGGCGATTTTTGAGCTTCAAACGCTGCAAAATGCTACGACAGAAATGCTGTGGAGAGAGCATTAACCATGCGTTTAATAGTGAGTGTTTCAAAAAGATCCCAAAAGATTTTGCAAGGTGAACAAGAAAATACGCAAGAACTTTCCGACAACCTAATATAACAATACATTTCAATCGGACAGATGGTGTAAAGACAAATGGCGCCACCGTACGGTCCGGGGTTCAGTGCCGATTTGATCAACACTGAAAGCTCTGTCCTTCAATTCACATTTCAATCTAACTATGTGTACCAGAGCAAGTCCTCGAGTGATATGAGGGAGGTATTCATTGTGATGCGCAAGGAAGTTTCCAAGTTCGCCTCAGGTCTTCCACGGGCCACCTACAGAAATTTCGCCTTTCCGAGCGGCTTTTGTAGGATAGAAACCTCAATTCGTAAACAATTCAATCAAGTGGATTCCATTTCATACAACTATGACATCCTGGCCACCCTTCTGTTTTGACTGCTGTGAAGGGTTTGGTAAGCCCCTCGAAAATGGGCAGGACAGCGAGGGGTGGCTTCTCAAATATGGACCATTCAGAAAGGCTCCCCACTTTTGCGCAAAATCAAGTACGCACGCCTTTTCTGCAATTTGCGCCCAACGCAAAGATTGGATCATCAATAGGATGGATCAAATAATACAGGGTAGGCGGAAATCAGGGGTCCTAGGCATTTTATCATTAGAAACGAATATTGGCCAAACCAGGGAAAGGCATTCAACTTCCCATGGAACTTTGAATGAGACCCAGATATATCGATAGAGCTTCAAACGCTGATTACAAATATGGAAACTAAAACTGCAAAATGAACCTGCCAAGGAAGTTGTGAGCAGTCAAAGTTGGCTGGAAGTAAAGCATTACACTAGCCTCCGGCTTTCAGAGTCGCCGCGGAGCAGTGGTGGTGCCCTCGCTCTTCACCCTGGAGGTCATAAGCTCTCCTCCCGTTGGAGTGCAAATTCCGAGAGCACTACCACTACTCCACGGCGACTTTGAAAGCCCGGAGGCTAGTGTAATGCTTTACTTCCAGCCAACTTTGACTGCTCACAACTTCCTTGGCAGGTTCATTTTGCAGTTTTAGTTTCCATATTTGTAATCAGCGTTTGAAGCTCTATCGATATATCTGGGTCTCAACTCAAAGTTCCATGGGAAGTTGAATGCCTTTCCTGGTGAGGAGCTAACAAACTTCAAAAAAGTGTTGGTCACCACGAACCCCAAAGCAAAAGCAGGTCGAGAGTGGAACCTGTCACCCTCATATGAAGAAGAAAATGTCGTGCACCGTAACAGCCAGCTAAGAGGGGTCAAAATGATTCCAGATTTTCTGTTGGGCCTCCCTCAGCGATTCAGAGCATTTTTGAGGCTTTGCGTTGGCTATTGCATTGTTATCGAGCGTGTTGGCTTTGGAAAATTCTGCGTGAGCGTCAAGATCCGTAAAAGCTGAAGAACTAATAAAAGCAAAGGGCCAAGTTGAGACTGGAATCTGACACTACACACGCCCTCATATGATGAATAATAATCGCATTAGTCCTAATGCAGCGAAAAATCTGCTCAAATAAATTCCTATTCCTTTATGAAAAAGCTAAGCTGAAAACCTTTATGAAAGCTAGTGGAAAAACAAAAAAGGAAAAAAGCCAGAAATCAAGTGCTCCCAGTGCCAGAGAGGTACCAGAAGACGAGATTAAAAAAGGTCAACCAATAAGTGATGCTATGACAAACTAGCCGGAAAACGTGTGCTCATTGAGAGCCAATCAACAGTCAGCTCAGCACCACCAAATTATGAAAAGCAAGGCAAAAAATTAACCTGGGCCGTTTGACCATAATGCTTGAGAAGGCGTGTTTAGATTATTGAATTAACCTGAATATGGAGCTGTAAATTAAGTTCTCGCCGAAGAAACACGACAAAGGAGATCCGAATGGTCCTCAGTTCTGCTGAATTGAGGTGAAGGACAGTAACAGCATTTGCTCACAATTAGAATGGAACTCCGTGTGAAAGAGGACCTTCCCTTTTTTCTTCACATGAAAGGTAGCTAGCAATCGAATCTACAGGTTGTGGGCAAAAATTACGGTAAGAAGGATAAGGTGATCGTGGACAAGCAATGGGGCCAGGAAGACGTCAATGGGCAGCAAAATACAAAAATAGGATGTTAACAAGCAGACATTACTTCTACGGTTGGCGCTATCTGCGTTGATTTTGAGCGCTTCATCTCTGGAACGCGTCAAAACATTGACTATTGTTCAATTCCAAGATTTTTCCTCTACAAAAAAAAACCCCATATGGTAGGCCTTGCCTTCTCAGCTCAATGCTTCTCGATCGTCAGACTCATGTTTTGATGCTGGCTTGTTTGAAACCCCGCTTCCCTAGAAAATGGGTATGTCATGTTCGCCCGTCCGCTACGTTTTAATCAGCCCTGGAAAGGGCTCGCCACATAAAAATCAAATTGTCAAAATGACGAGCTTGCCCGGGTTCAAATCTACCCTACAATGTGCAGTACATGTAAGTCACTCCTGCTACTGATAGTCTTCTCGTAAACTTCTAAACTTTTAGGTTGTCCCACAACTAGTGAATCAGTTTACCCTTATTGCTGTTCAAATTCCTAGGAAATGGAAGGCGTGAAACAGTTCTTGCCAAAAAGCACTTACATTGGTCCACCTGAAAGAATAGCTTGCTCATTTGCCATCTTTCAGAACCAATTTTAGCCACAATCCTTATGAGTACCGATTAGGGTCTGTGAAAGTTCAGTTTGAGCAAAGGTTCTATCAGCACGAGGAGAAAGAGTGTTAGATTTCAAACCCAATCAGCAGCTGCTACGTTTGTTCCAAGTTGGCTTTTTAATAGGAGATGACCCACATTCCAGCCATCCCACCATTCTGCGATTCCGCCTGACGCCGTTGGAAAGAAATTGAATCCGCAGTAACCGTTACTTGTCAAAGTGCTTTGCTAATACGACAGTGAAACGACATGGCAGCGTCATAACGATCGTGGAATTTATATCTAGCATGTCCTGAAGGTGAATCAGCTCCAAACAAGGATAAGGCATCTTCATGTTCCACCTATCAGTCTCCTATGATTCCTTCAATAGACCATCGAGCACATTTTACTGGAGGTGTGGATTGGCTGCAATGTTCTAACAAATCCGTACAAGCGGTAGAAGCTAGCTTGAATGATGACCAATTCTGACAACCTCTCTCTTCCAGATTCGATCCTTCCTTTGTTAGCTGAACACGAGAGGGCCTTCGGGACCGACACATAATACTTGCAGAGTCACTTATGAAAATATAAGTCACACAGCTGATTATCAACATCTCAAACTGTAAAGCGAGAACCGAAAAAATAAGACAGTCTGCTTGTTATGTTATTAGCGCCTGATGTCACTCTGCGGAGAGAACTCGTAAAAGAATGGAGATTTTTAAAGCTGATAGTTCCCTCAGCTTCGTAGTACCATAACCTTGGGGCCAACGGATGACCAACTATTGCGCTGATTAGCACTCCTCCTCGGGTTGAAATCTTACGCCAAGCGAATAGGATCTCAAAAGCGACATTAATTTTCATTGGGCAGATGTTCATCGAAATTCCCATAAGAGCCGGGATCAACTCCCAAACGGATACGCAATGCTTCCTATACTTACATGAAGCCAAGAGACGCACAATACATTTTCTCCAACATCCAAATCGATAAATAACACTTTGCTGAAATCAAACAGAATGGTCCCAACTCAGTATTGAGCAGCACATTCCATTCTATCAAATAAACTCCATGATGGCCTTCCATGATGACGGCTTCAGAAAAATCTACCCTGGAAACGTGATGTGGTCGTGCTCAATGGGGTCGTTGAAGATCCCACACTACATGTGACGGGTTTTAAAAGAAGGTTTTCGAGTCTGCGTAGTCGCAAGGAGGTAGTGTCTCTAAGAAACTATCCAACAATAAATCGTTTCGATAAGTTATGTAAGAGCTTCAGGCTGAGGCAATCACGATAGATCTCCTGGAGCTCGACGATGATGGCAGATGACGTCACATTTTGGAAGATGGTGAGGGCAGTGAAGGAGGGCTTACTCCTACTAAAAGAGGAAGCAGCAAGAAGAATATTCCGCTACTACAGCTCTCGTCAACGAGACGGGCAATCATCATGCGTCAAGAAAAATTGCTGGAAATGCGACATGTCAAAATGTGCTTATTGCAACCCCCACACACAGCCCTTCCCCACCTCCCTGTTCGTATATGGGCCGTATGTGATTTTATAATCTTACGGTTTTATTTCGGTAGTTTATCGAAAAATTAAAATTGCAATAAATATTCAAGGGATCACTAAATCGCTGAACAACCTAACAAAAAGTTCAATCCTTGTTCACGATATTTAAGCAAATAGAAACAAGTAACCCGCTCTTCGAAGAAATCTGTCTTATCGGAAGTAAACTGCTTAGTTTCCGCAGAATTCGTTGCGCAACGCGCTACTGTTAGCTAATTACATATGCAAAGACACCAATACGCGATCCATGCCTGACCGCTCTTAAAATGCCAAAATGCAATTTGCAAATGACACGCTCTTGAACAGCTTAGGGCGATCATCGACTTCAAAAAATCACAAAGAAGTTCCGGCAGGCTTAGGTCAAACTCTGAAATTCGACATTTTTCCAGCTTATCAAGAACGAAGTAGCATGCCCTTTCTCCAACTTATCAGGGATGACAAATCCCAAGGGCAAAGCAGCTCACCATAAAGAAATGTCACGCCACGAGAAGAAACAAACATCGACGTGTAGCGCAATACGGAAAACGTACCCTAGCCATGCTCTGTGACTGGATTTCACCACTGACTGCTCCATATTGCGCACTGCATTGATTCCATAGCCGTAACACCGTGCGGTTGCTGCTGCGGGGTGCGTAGCACACACACACGTAGCGCCACATGGCCATCCTGAGCGTACTGTCCGGCTCCGATCTGCCCGTGAGCCACCTGTAAATGGATCGACGCTCATCAACATCGGTGAGTATTAAAAGCCACGGGCACTGAATAACAACTTCGATGACGAAAAAATCAATAAAGAACAACACTGCAAATGAAATAAGAAAGACGAACCAGAGTGGCTTTGGCTGGCGCAACCACGTCCTTCCAGCATGGTCGATCCTTCATCACCTTCGATTCCGAGGTGATCCTTCATGCCTTCTTCTTTACGATGATGTCGATATAGCCAGCGATGAGCTGACCGATTTTCTCACCATCCAACGTCTGTACGGAGTAGTACCCATCCTGGTAATCACCGAAGTCCTGAAAAGGTGAAGCTGAATAATACTGCGACGACATAATGAAAATTGATATAGTTCGCAACATTGACGATGCGGAAGTACCACTCGCGCATATTGCTATACGGAAACCGTCTTCTGAACACCATTCTCAACTAGGGCGTCAGGTCCTTTCGAATATTTTTGACGGCCCTCCTTGTAGGGAGATCTTGATATGGCCCCATCACTACCACCAGAGTTCAGTGCTCCGCTGCGAATGCTCTGAATGCTCTGATTTTGCATATTTCACGCTCTTTCGCATTCCCCTAAACAGTTGATAACCCACCAAAATCACCTCCTCCTCACAACAACAACGCGTGTAACTTATGGTTAGTTATCCTTTTTCAACCCTGTACGCCTCCCCTCTTGAAAACTGCAAACATGATCCCGTCTGGCTGGCCAAACGGATAATTGACCCTGGCTGGGATTCTTCCTACGAGGGGGCCGTATTCGTTATTATTGGGTGAGAGCCATATTGAGTTTAGAGAAAGTTTTTGATGGTGGGAAAAATAATGAAGTTTATGGAGAGATTATGGAGAATGTTGCAGAATTAGTGATTTACATTTAGGAACTCCAAGGGTGGTGTTGTAATGTGTCGTTGATGGTAAACTACGACCCACGACAGGCGGTGGACGCTGTCAACCATTGATGACGTCGTACGGGATGACCCTCGGCAAGGGATTGTAAGAACTTAAAAATCGGCACAAAGTGAAGACGAACTTCACTATGTCTAATACTTCCCAAGCTCGGAAAGTATGCAGATAGTATAGGAACTCATGTGGTATTCAACCATTTCCTGACGTCGTCGAACTAGGAAACTCAAGGGTTACCTTTTTAATAGTCAGAAACACCAATAACTTGAAAAAAGTCAACTCAGCAAGGTATTCTAAAAGCGATTTTTCTTCTCGTAGCCACAGAACACTGGCGCAATCAATCTCAGCCCAGAATTCAAGGCAAGGGCCGGTGAAAGGCGATCAGAGGAACCCTCTACCATCAATGGGACTGTAACGGAACAGGTGATGCTACGGTCCTAACTCAAGCCCAGGCTCACGTGGATGCTTACGCACTGCCTTATGCATAAGCCTGATTGGGCCCAGGTTTAGTCCTGGGCCTGTTTCGAGCAAATTAGTGCTGCTTAGGTTGCGCTGACTTGACCTGAGGTCACCTAAAGTTACGAGTACGACGGAGTTACGACGCCAAAGCCTGAGACCTGAGGAGGAGAACTAAAACGCACCGGGGTAACTCCCACACCACCTTCGAATGTGAGTCAACTTGAGATGGTAATCCTCGGCTCCCTTTTGAGAAAGAATCTACTCTGAAGTCTTCTTACTGGGAACGAGAATAAAATGTTATACGTAATTCACAACAGAAAGTGCCAGTGGCTGGGTACTAGAAAAACGGGGGTTACGACGTCAAAGCCGGAAGTGCACCAGCACACGGTTTCTCTGTGTTACTGGAACAGACGCAAAGTGGCACTAGGAGCTGCTTGCAGATCCAAGCAGACACGTCGGAGGTGCAGTGTAACCGCAGGAAATAGTAGCCGCAGACGTAAGAGAAAAAAAGATAAATCACAAATATGTCGTAAAAATTCCCTACGACGTACATAACACAGCAAATTCCTTCGTTAAAGGCAAAGTTCGGGCTCAGACCCACCTAAGAAGCCCTTACCATGGCTAGAAGTGCTGGGTGCAAAGGTAGCGCCACCTTTCTATCGAAACGCGTCACTAGGACCCTAGGCGCCATGGACTTCTAACAGACTCCACCAAACTTAACATGGTCCGCCCACCGTTCGATATCTTGTCTGCGTCGCCACGTTGATCTGCTATGCTCTCTTCTCGGATTCTCTTCTCTACCACTCTCCGCGCTCACATTATCTCTATACTATTGCAGCTAGGGCTTGTTGATCGTACTCTCACAGCTGCTCGCCAGACTCATACCAGCACTGCCTACGTATTCTTCTAGGAGTGGCCAGGTCATAGATATAGATCAAACGCCTGACTCTTCTAGTTCTAGTTTCGTATCTGTATCTTTTGCCACTGCAGCAATAATCCACTCCTCCCTTCTACTTTTCACAGTTTGAATGGAATCAACCCATCAACATAATCCGAATTCTTGCCTTTAGAGAAGCGTTAACGCGATTCACTCCCATGATTAAGACTTTCAATGACTGGGACTTTCCTTATATTCTATAGATCGCCCACGCTTAACGTCTTTACCGATTAATGCTTTCCCTGATGGCCAAGCTAAGCGTTGAAAAAGTTTCAGGGCGGACATGACGTTCATTGGCCATTCCGATCCATCGTTTTTAGATGCCAGCCATTTGCGAACACGCACATCAGACATTATTCTGTGGAAGAAAAACGTCCGCATGCAACCCGTACACAGATCCTGCATTGACCGTATCCTTGATGTAAGGGCCTGGAGGCCCCGACCTCCATCTGTCCCCAGCCCATCGTTTAGAAACCCCTCCCTTCTCCATCAAAATCATTTCCAGTCTCATTTCTTTTTCGTTCCCTGGAAACTTCGAGCTAGCAGTACTCCGCTTCAAATTCATCTCTTTATTGAAGATTTGCTCGGACTTTATACCCTGGGCAGGGTCAACTACTGCATTGAGGAATCTGGCACCGGCTCGACAGCCACCCTCACGCTCCCCTGCACTTCCTAAGAAGTGTCCTTCATACTTCTGAATTCCGAATCTAACTCCCATTCCAAAAGTCCGTCGAGTGCTGATTGTGAGAAGGGAATGTAATAAGCAATAACCCCAACAACAAATACTGCCGAAATTCCTGAATTCCGGAAGAAATTGAGTCACACCTCAAAAATCCCTCACTGCTCCCCCCACCCCCATCCCGAGACAGTGGCAATTTTAACCAGAGTCACAAACTCGACCGCGACTCCCCTCGGTCCGAGAATCAAAATCTCGGAAATTTCTCCAAGGACGGTCGACCATGCCTAGAGGCTTTTCCCAAGATATAATTGAAATTCAACCAGAAAAAAATCATCGAGTAATTACAACAGAATCAACAATTTAGAGGAAGTAGCGGAATTTGGAGGAATATGAAGGAATGTATTCTTGGAGTTGTCGATAATGGAACGAGCTAAGAATTTGAGAAAACAAATTTGGAACCACTTTTTTCGCATGAGTTATATAATTTTGGGGCAGGGTAATCAGAAAAGTACATACTTCAGGCTAGCTATAACTTTCGTAGGGCGGCGAAAAACCGCAGCAATCCAATGAAAGCAAGTACTTCAGACAGTTATTTAAAGGTATGCAATATGCTTCTACAGTAGCGGTCAAAAGTTTGGAAACTTTTTGTTTCCCTCATCATTATGATTCCTACTCTTCAATGTTTACTTGTTTCTGTTAATTTTAGTTCAACCATTGAGTAATGTGTAATTTCAAAATGAATTCAT
>MU889649.1:0-10043 GCA_036418205.1 Ostertagia ostertagi
CCTTGCTTGTCAGCACTCAACATAAAATGCTGAGCCGGTTGGAAGCGAGAGGTGCGGGTTCTAGTCCCGCCTGGGGCGAAAGTTTTGTTCACAACCCAGCATTCTTGTGAAACATTCGCAAGGCGAACTGCGGCCAACAATATATCAGTTGACAAACAAAAACTAATTACACTGTCTTACTGTGTACCAACGAATTGCATTGCAGCGAACGCCAAAGCATAGCGTTCGTTTCACGCGTTTGAATATGTCGTAGTTGCGGACTTAACTGCTGCGTTAGCAGTACACGTGGCGTTCCCAGAAAAATCGATCGCGCGTGCTTTTTGTTCAGGTTGATGACTATCCTGGCTAGTGTTACGTGTGTTGCCATGTCCGCAATAACGGTATACCTGACAGTAGGAAATTAACCATACTATTTTCCCAGAGGTCGCGGTAACTGCGGTCAAAAGCCGAAGGGCTCATAATCCCATTCATCGAGCTGTTAGTAATTGACGTCAAGAGTATAAAAACCGAATTCTATTGAATTGCTGATGTATCGCGGATTAGTAGAGCACTAAAAGAGCAACGATTTTTAGTCAACATCATTCTTATCACTGATTGAGCAGTGGATGGCTGTCTGCCAAACTAATCAGGAGTTTCGATATCATATTCACCCAAATGTGCCCTTTGGCTAGAACAAATATTACCGTGAATGTTCTCTGGAGTTCATCGTATTCTATGCTCCTGAAAATGTAATTTTCAATTAGTTTCTGAAAGGTTTTCCGCATTTGAACTTTTTATCTTAAATCATCAGCGATAATTACATGTTGGGTAGCTATAACGGTGTGGTAAAAAGACAGCTTCACCCCATATTTCTTCGCTGTCCTTAGAAGGAGTGAACAATTCCGCTCCAAATTTTTATTAGAGATACCTTATGTTAACTGTATTTATATAACCAGAGTACACCCGAATATAAAGGGAACCCAAGCTTTTATCTAATTTTTTTGAACACATGGTCTTATAAAAGTATGCGTTCATTTGGTTTTCCGCCTTTTGTTCGATCAAATAGGCTGTAAACGCGACTCGTTCGCGTTTTTCTTGCTGATTTCTGCATTTTCATACTATTGAGGAGAGTGCGCAATGCTTCCAACTATGGCTTACTGCTACTGAAACAACATCCCCAGATGCAAAATTAATGAGGTCACAGATGAGATTTTGGATAGGCGAAGTCGACGGAAATAAAGGAATCCGTTGAAAAAAGGAGGAGTGAATGACAGTGAGTTGTACGAACTCGCTTTGCGTCAAAGCCCCACTAGCTCGCGCGTATTTTGATTAGCCCCGTCCTCACGCCATAATCCACGGTGTGCATGCCACGTAAGTAACCTCGTCCAAATGCCTAAAATCAGTCACCAATTGTAACTAGTTCTACTGAAACCCTAGCCTCATTGTCGCGCAATTTCGAGCCCCGAAAACAGCACATCTGTGCTACTCGTTGGCTACTCTTCCCTACCCACAGAATGGATTCTTCGACAGGAATTCTGTGGATATGTTGCTTTAATTTTGTTACCTGTTTATTCTTAAAAATACCGGAAATATCCAAGTGATCCTATACTTGTGTATTTTCTGGCCTTCTCAGAGAGTATCAGTGCGGAACATGACTGCCGCTCTTGTCGTGAACGAATTTGACCACATGAATCCTTCTCGATTCCAATCCGTCGAGACTCACTGACCCGGACTTCTGGACGTTTCCTACATTTCTAAATGATGAATCACCTGTGGGACGACTGCACAGGTGGTCGGAACGTCGGGGGGGGGGGGAGCTAGGCAGGTTTTTTTTGAAAAACTATTCAGAGCAAGGATCGATCTGGACATGTGCTCTCAGCGAGCCATGCTTGGAGTCAACGTCGTCTACTCTGCAATTCACAACATTTGCACCGACACCTTTCAGTGGCCTAGCCAAAAAAACACAGCGGGCTTCCGGAAAACACCTCAAGAGCCAATCATTCTCTACCATGCCTTGATCTATTATTGAAAATATTGTAGCTTCTCGAAAATGGGTAAATTTACAGGAAGAGATATGTCCGGCTTGGTTTCGTGTCCACACTGCGATCGTCTCTACAGCCATCATTCGCTACAGCTTCACATATCGAAGTGCAAAGAGAATCCCGGAGCTATCCGACGATTTTCTATGGTTCTGAAGAAGAACACGAGTGCAAAGAACGTAAGGCCAAGGACCCGATCGATGTCACGACCTGCTGGAGGTGAGTACATATCTCTTAAATTTGGGCGATGGATATAACAGAATGAATCGAGTTCGTGATACACAGTGAAGTACCTTCAAGTAGTAATCGAGTTATAGCAATGTGAGCCACGCGTGCTTTGAAGTCGGCGTGAACTGCCCCCCCCCTCCTCCTCAACAGCTGTTACGACCCCTTCCCTGTATGAAGTACCACAACTCATTCCCGTCCTTCAAATTCCACTCTCGTTATCCTAGTGTGGTTTTTGCGTTACGATTCGACGTTTCCAAAAAAATATCCATAGTCAGGGTAGAGAGGAAATTAGTGGAACGTCGACAAGAAGCATTATTTTGGCATTTCCAAGAAATTCTCGAAATTTTCGATGGAGAAAAATTTGCCGTTTAGTAGAATAATTTTGTGTATCTTCCCAAATTATGCAATACGAACGAGTCCTAGCCCATATTACAAGCACTTTGAACTACATACACTGCCAGTTTCCCTCAATATGACCCCCTTCTTCTAGAGAACCGTATAAGATCCACTGCTGTTGAAAAGACCGTAGTGTTGTCCCCTGTGACAACCTTCATTATCCTTGAAAGAGTTCTGATATTAGATGTATTTACATATTAATGCCAAAAAGCTTTGGAGCCATGAAGAGCAATTTTATCACATTTCCTTGATTCTAACAGATTTCTAACGATATTTCAGACTCATTCCGTTTGTGCTATGTATGTGGACAACGATTCGATGAAAGGAATATCGCTTCACATGAGCAAAAATGTATAAAAGGTACGCTGAGCTGTTTTCTCAACTCGCGACGCCTCCCAGGGCATGAGAAGGGAATGTGAACGTGGACGCGCGTAAACGATAATCGTTTCTCGAAGACACGCGCCACACACTGTGAGCCGAAAAGTGTGAGATCAATCTGGAAGTTGCCAGCCACTTCAAACAAGCACATGAAACGGCAGTTAGGGTCGAGAAAGGGGAACTTACCCAGTGAATAGACAGACGGATCTTCTAAGGGTGTGGACCGACTCGACTAGAAGGATATGCCCCGGAGATCCACCATGGCCTTCCCCGCGATCCAATTGGCGTGCTATTGGCTCGGTATGCCCCCCTCTCGCGTCGTCTCCCGTACAAAATTTCTAGCCATTCCGCAGAGAGAACATTTAGCGTTAAAGAGCGGGGCAGCACGATGATAACCTATCAATGGGGCGGGCCAAGGGAGGAGTCTCTTTCTCGGTCTTAGGCCATTTTCTTTTTTTTTAGCATTGCTGATAATGTTTAAACTTAATAACTTTCGAAGGGCTGCTTTTTCGTCGTGGACTCCGCCTTCAACGCTTAATTTCTGTCTGAAATTTCAGAACGTAAGCCCCTCACTTTCAGACTGGTCCCAAACGTGCGACCGCCTGACGACGCGTTTCGAGTCTCGCACTCCGATGCCACTACTGATACCATCAGTGGATGGTACGAGCGATGCCCGTCGACTGAACGAACATGCAACTGCACAGGCAACAAAAGCACAGACGTTACGGTGCCGCCGTTGTAACACAAAAGTACCACTCAGCGCTGCTGAGCAGCACCGTTGCACTCGTTTCGAGCCGCCAGTGGAATTCTTTTTCTAGCAGAGCGATCCCAGCTGGTGTAGCTCTTGCTCACTTTTCACACTTTTCACATCGTCTGAACAGTTGATTTCACAAATTTTTCAAGCAGCTACATCAGCACCAGGAGATTTAATGTATGCTTTTGAGGAAGCGTTACGATACATTCTGGGATTTATAGGGGACCTGGGCAGAGTCAACCCTGCGTTGCGCAGTTTTCAACGGCCACGTTGCGCAGTTTCGCCCGATTAGACACGTTCTCTCGCGCGAACATTCACACTCGCATGCTCGAGCCGTCTGCGTCTCCGCCCATACAGCGTGCGTTGAGGATCTCTCAACGTGCCGTTGCGAACTGCGCAACGCAGGGTTGACTCTGCGCGGGGGTATGTCACGCCAGTGGCGAAGCAGGAGAGAATCGGATCAAGACACGCAAAGTATCCCCGACCCCCCCCCCTCCTGATGGTTGCCGTTTCCATTTTCAAAAATGGATTGGCGGCGACAAGGAATAGGGCAAGTTGGAAGACAGCCGTCAACGGAATGATCTTCTAAAATGAAAGTTCCAAAAGCGATAGCTTGCCCAGCCCGGGATGCGGACCTTCCTTTCGTAATCGCTTCCTTCAAATGCTTTCTAGTACAAGGCAACGAGGCACATACCTCTGAGATACTACAAATAAGCAATTACTGTGATAAAATACAAGCAATTTTATTGGGCAATTTCTAAAGTAAAGTCGTTAAATATGTAACTATCAAGTGAGATCGTTTAAATAAAAATTATATGCTTATGATGTCTCATGCATGCGAATGGTGTCTATTATAGCTTCTGAAGCCGGTTCAGACTTCACGAATCGTGTGTGTGTATTCCTGAAGTAAATAAGCTGCACCTAGGTCAACACCGAAGGTCAATGAGCACACAGCTTGACTAAGGCGGTTACAAGGGGTCTGTCAACTAAAAAGTGGACGTGTAGGTTGAGAAGCATACTCTGTGTAGTATGAGACTTGGTAAGCCTTCAAAGAAACAAAGAAGAGATGCTGTCATAGCATGCTATTCTCACGACTAGCCGTTTTTTGCTCCGTGTTGTGAGAGTACATTTGTTAATGGCTTTTTTCTTTCGACTTTTTTACTCTGTTTAACGAATTTTATTGGTGGATGGTTGCGTAGACAGAGAGTTATTTAACGGCTGATATGTAAGTTCTTCGAGAAGAGGGGTTAATCAGGAAACTCCTGTCACTAAGTTATGTGTCTACTTTGAACCCAAGCTCCAGTTAACAATATCTGCAACAACACCTCGAACTGAAAAGGAGTTCGGAGGAGGGGTTGTTTCGTGGATTTTGACGCCTGGAGAAGAGAGGGATTTACCCCCAGGAGAGCTCGACGCGCGACGAAGTCCAGAGGGAGGGGGGGGGGGGGGGAGTTCCTTATTTCAAGTTGTTCCTCGACGTCTCGTTTAACTCGTGGAGCCTCCACACCGCAACTCGCGCACTTTTCACCGCAAAGCACCACCACTCGCTTTCGTTGTCGCCTGGCTCCGCATTCACGTGTTCGTACACCCTGGACCATGCCTCAATGCCTTCTGAGCCTTCGGTGTATTCGTTAGACTGTATCATTATTCGTCATATTGAAGGTGCGTCAAAAAGTATTCTTACCAGGAAATGCTTACAACTTCCCATGGAAATGAATGGAGACTGGGATAAGTCAATAGAGTAATGAATGCTAGTTACAAATATTGAGACCAAAACTGCTACGTGAACATTCCAAGCAAATCGTGGGCGGTCAAAGTTGGCAGGCAAATGTAACCAGCACGAGAGGCCGCGTCAGTGTTTTAGTTTTCCGGAAACAGTACCTAGGGGTAGACGGATGGCCCGGGTCACGAATATGACATTTTTTTTTAAAAAAAAAAAAAAAAAAAAAAAAAAAAAAAAAAAAAAAAAAAAAAAAAAAAAAAAAAAAAAAAAAAAAAAAAAAAAAAAAAAAATGGGATCTTGTTCGTTATCAAAAAACTTCATCGCCTTTCATTTGAGACAGTGGTTCCCTTGATATAATTCCTTTCTTCCAGATCCATGGTCCATCTTGTATAATCTGATGCTCAGCAGTTTCGGCAAGGCAGGGCTCAAATGTCTGTTGAATCCATTTCAAAAATTTTACGGACCCCTCTTCGGCGGGTTCCCGATACCACCCTCAGCACTATCATGCGACCGGAGTCAGTAAGGAAAGTCCCAATACATCCTTCCCCATCACGACAGGCACCTTCTCATCATGGCGTTTCATTGCAAACTACCTCCCACCCCCCATGTCTTCTTGATTTTCGAACACTTCATGCTTCTTGTTTTCAATTCTCACCAAAATCACAAGACCCATAAAACTTCGTTAAAAAACATTCCTCTGCTGCCTCTAAAGTCCGAAAATCCATCTATCCTCCAGAAATACGATGCCCTTTTTTCCAAGCTTTTAGCGTTCACCAGCCTTCAATACCACTCTCCCACCCCCCCCCTCCGAAAAAGTCAAAGACGAGACCTGCACATCCCACAGTTGACTCTGTCTGCAAGTATGAACAACCACTATCGACAGGAACTCATCATGAATAGCGTTACATACTCGACTATGAAGCAATGTACCCATGTTTTGAGCAGACCTATTGACACACGACACATTTATCAAAAGTCGAGCTACTTCTCGAACTCTGAATAAGCGATCAATAATTCGGTACAATAGTGAAACATTGGTCACCCAGAAATATTTCTGCCTTTTCAAAGCTCACGTTTCAACGGACCTATATTTTATTTTGAAGAAATCTGGTACACAGTACCATTCCTTCAATGGAACTAAGTTGAAATAAGCAGCTCGCTGTTAATTCCTGTACATCCTCGTAAATGCTTTATTATATTTCTTGAAAGAAATTAGATCAATAATGGCCTCTGTTCGAAGTTGGTTTTATAATGGTAGGCTTTCGTTTGTGTGATAAAGGCACGTCTCAATCAGCCCGTGAGTCCATGGAGTGTTCCATGGCCGAAGTGAAGCATCTGAAAAGGTCAACAAATATAGTACGTTTGCAGGAAATTCTGGAAAATAATGTGAGTTTGGATGAGACAGCCGCACGAGGCGCTGCTATCACAAATGTGATCCATGGATGAAATCCTTGCCGAAGCAATCAGTCTAACTATCCTTGGAGTTTTCATATGGCATCAGTCTAAACACTATAAAAGGGACCAGTGACTAACCTTGTCACCGCAAAGCCTCTGTAAACCAATTTGTCTGCCAATTACACGATGAAGTGTCAGTAAATTCTGATGAAAGACGAATGCATGGCGCAATCCAGAGGGGTAATCTTTCTCTTTCGTATTTCTTCTTACTCTTTTGCGATGAACTACAGGGAGGCGTTCATAAGCCCGAGATATTTTTGAGAAAACCGGATCCTCTTGAACCTCGCGAGTTTTGTTGAATCTGCCTGGAGCGTGCCATGCACTCAGTTCGCATCACCGAGCTTGAGTGGATTCATCGCGGTTGAAGTAAGGTTGCAAGAAGGCAACTTCATCCTGCTCTGCGCCTCTGATGATAAGGATAAGGACGTTGATATCGCCAGGGGGAGGAGCTTTGATGACACTTTCACTTATAGAGGCTATCAGGAGAGAGGAGGTTGAGAAGGAGTTCACAGTGGGTGGACCACCAAAAATGCGCGAAAAAAGGACTAGATGTCGATAATATTGGGCATTTCACCGGTGCTTATTAATAGGTTGCTTCAAATGAGCGTGTTATCGAGGTTCTCATGCTGACCGCTAGAATCCTCAGCTCTGTCTTGATCCTTATCGTGAGAGCCGCAGAGCAGAATAAAATGGTCCCCTCCAGCTCCATTTTCATCTTTCCTTTCATATGCAAAGGTTTGCGACACTAACCAATATTAGAACTAAAGCCTTCGCTATACAAAAACAGTCTTTTAATCAGTTCCTCCGTTAAACCCTCGGTTATCACTCGATTCTTGAGGCGTGGGGCTCAGCTACTGCGTCATAGTTTTGATAGTCATAGAAACTTCGGGGGAACAATGCGTTGAGGGCCAACTAACCTGTGTGATCAGACATAGAACTCGTTCCCTCCTTGTGGCATTTGTTGATTCATAACAGCTTTCGACACTTCATACGAGGAAGTGCTACGTCGACAGAGCACAAAACAGCACAGAGCCAATATTCCTACCAAACAGGCCGCCGAACCAGCCATGGCAAGCCATTGCCACAAAATCATCACTGTAAAACTAAGAATTTGGTTATGCTTGCTTTAAGTAAATAATGGAACAACCACATCGCGAAAAATTGACGGCGAAATTCACAAACGTTAGGGGAAAGGAGAGGAAAGAGAAAAGAAGAAGAAGAAATAGACAGAAACTTCAATGTTTCATTACAGCCTTCTCATACATCAAAGCAGACGACGATATTTTCGTAGGCAATAAACCCTACATGAAAATTCCAGCGGAAATCGTTCCCTGTTCAAATCTGTGTGACTTCAACTGGGTAGGGCAGCGGTAAGGTGCTCACGATCACACGCATAACTCTGTCGCAGATTGAGCCCGCCTGGGCGTGCGTGTCATCTCCTCACCTTCCGATTATCAGTAACAGGTTTAATACAGAGAGGCACCAATATTTTGATTTTGAAGAAATTCCAAAAGTTCACAAACTCAAAAAATTGTCCAAATTTGTTTGAAATTTCGTGAATTTTGAATTTTTGAGATTATATGTGAACTTTGGAATGTTGGAGGGAAAAATTTTGTGACTCTTGCCTTCTCTCTGTGTCATAGAAGATAGTTAGGGCAGGCTGCATGAGACTCCGGGCGACATAAATATTTGAGTGAACGTTTATCTGGAGGTAAAATAAGTGCTTCTAAGCCATTATGGAGTAACTACCTCCTTTATTCGGAATTCTTTTTTAGTTTAAAAATTAATATTTACTTCAGAGAATTGGTTCTGCCTCGAAACGAGGCAAGGGCGCACGTTATGTCGAAGTATGAAATTGATGCTAGTTTATTTTGAGTGATGCTTAGCCAATACTAGAGTACCATGTTTGATTTCCGTTCAATTTTCAACTTCACTCAATGAAAAATGCTTTATATTATATTTTGATGAAGGTGTAGTTGCTGAATTCATTTATTCTTATCTATTCCTCATAGGAATCATTCCATAGACAAATTTTAGTTTAAAGATTTTTTTTTTTCCAAAAAATGAAGCAGGCGAAGTGGTGTAGCGGCAAGTGGCACCGCATACGAGGATCGGATAGGAAACCATTCCAGGCTGACTAGACCTTCCACACCTCCGGGTTGGTAACTGACAAAATATTCATGTAAAAGGATTTTTGACAATACTGTTCAACTCCTACAGTACATATACACGCATATGGTTCGCTGTACAAGTGCTATTTGTAAAGGCCATATAGCTTCAAATATCACCACGATTGTGGATGAAAATCGAATACGTGGCGTGTCCTGGAGAGTAAAACATCAAAAACGTGAGCTTTTGCGAGTTTTATCAAGAGAAATTCGTTGAGCTCTTAGATGACAAGCGAATAAACGTCCTAAGGTAGGAGGAATTGAAGGTGGAGACTCCCAATGTTCTGCAAGTCCAATAGAATGCGCCGTTTCTGAGGAATAATTACGAGGAATGAGCACTGGTTCTTTCTTTTCCATTATACAAATGATGTTGCGTTCCTAATGAATGACGGACAATGATGCTTCTGCGGCGTCAATTCAGAGACATATGAAAAAGTGACCTAATTAGGACCTAATTAGGTTAAAAACCCATCATGCTTAGTTATCTAGTTTCTAGTCGCAGGACGCTAAACGACGGGCTGTTTCATATCTTTGTTTAATTTTTTATCCGAATACACCACTTGGACCAACAAAACTGAGCGCCGCATACAGGCGCATGATCCATAAGTCGAATGTCTGACCTCAAAAATTAGGAAAACGTGAAGTTGAGGAAAAGATAAGTGCACAGGAGCACTTGGCGTTGACCAATCCCTTTTTAGGGTGTGCCACGCTTTTTACCTCCACCCAGAACCGTCGTGGCTTTCTGAATGCGATTTGGTCGATACAATGACTTGCGCAGTCTATTTCAATTTATTACATGTTCTTCACATGTGTTAAACAAACAATGAAAAAGAAGAATACAAAGCAAAACTTGAAAAATTAAGACGCAACAGCAATAAAACGGATCAGAAAAAGAAGGTAATTGTGTTATAAGCAACAAAACT